>JAODAL010059402.1:0-21500 GCA_025379985.1 Phyllomedusa bahiana
AAATGTCCAGTTCAACTAAAATGGTGATTCAAAGACTCTTTTTTCCGGCACTTTTGAATCTGGGGGTCATGCAGGTTTGGGGCTCATACTGTGGCCCAGGACAGGCATAGTCAATGTTCAGTTCAACTAAAATGGTGGTTCAAAGACTCCTTTTCCCAGCACTTTTTAATCTGTGGGTCAGTCAGGTTTAATGGTCATACTGTTTTACAGAACAGGTATAGTCAATGTCCAGTTCAACTAAAATGGTTTTCAAAGACTCCTTTTTCCGGCACTTTTTAATCTTTTAATCTGTGGGTCAGACAGGTTTAATAGTCCTACTGCGGTCCAGGACAGGCATAGTCAATGTCCAGTTCAACTAAAATGGGGGTTCAAAGACTCTTTTTTCAGGCACTTTTTAATCTGGGGGTCAGATAGGTTTAAGGATCATGCTGCATTCCAGGACAGGGATAGTCAATGTCCAGTTCAAGTAAAATGATGGTTCAAATCATACTGCCATCTGGCACTTTTTAATTTGTGGGTCATGCAGGTTTAAGGGTCAGGCTGTGGTGCAAGACAGGGATAGTGAAAGGTGTGTGACTTTTTTCTGTGGCTTTTATAACCTAAGTGTGTTGCCTAAGATGTAGCACATATCCATTTGACTGTTGTGGATTTTAATTCCAGCTTCTCCAGCCCTGTTTGGGTGTAATAATGAAAGTGATGTTCCTCTCCCATAGACTTTAATGGTCATTGGCGATATTCTGTTATCGACTATTGGATATCATCTTGATAATTGCCGATATCGACTATCGACCCGATGACGATAGTCAATGTAATCACTCATCACTACTCATGAAGTATAACCGTGGTGGTTTGAATCCATTTTCTGTGTTACACCAGTTTGTTCAAAAGCACAGTATGGAACTTGAACTAAAGGAGACCATAACTACAGGGAATGTTTTAGGTGCTTATTTTGCATTCTGTGCCATTGTTGATGGAATTCAGTACAAAACTGGAATGGGACAGAACAAAAAAGAAGCAAAAAGCAAATGCTGCAAAACTGGCATTGGATGAACTTCTTCAGTATGAAAAATGTGAATCGTATGTCCAACTTACAGAAAGTAAAAACACAAGTCCTTCTGGAGGCCCTCCCCTGTTACCGGTGGAACAAATTACATCCACACAGATTTAAAGTGGTTTAAGAAAGCAAGTTGATAAATGTTCATTTGTTCATGAACAGATAAAACAGGTGATAAAGGAAAAGTTTGCTGAACTATTATTCAGGTGTCAAGATTTTGAAAGCTGTGGAAATCCTTTAGCTGCATTTGTAATAGAAAAGGCTCCTCACACAACTGCCTCCAAGACTATAAAATAAATAATAATAATTTTTAGAGCCTATAGAGAAAGAGTTTCCTTCAGCCTCGTCTGTCATATCTGTGTACCATACCTCTTACCTCCGTCCCTTGACCACGATCCTTGCCGGCTGTCCTGACCTTGCACTTGTCCCCAACTCTGAGTTTGCCTTACGATTTTGTACCTTGCTACACCTTGGCTGCCACCGTAAGCAAGTCACGTCAGGGGTAGCGACCTGGTAGACTCCCGCCGCAGCAAGTCCATCCTGCTTTACAACAGGCTCTGGTGAAAACCGGGACCTACTTAGACCCCGCTCCCTGGAATGGCAGCTGCCATCTGTTGCGGTGGTCCAGAGGAGCCACTACCCCTGTCGTTACCAGGGCAGAAGTGCAGGTCCAGGTTCCTGGCCAGTTCTGTGAATGGTGCAGAGTCCACCACTTGAAAAGGGAGGGACTGCAGTACCACCAACTTGGACAGGATCACGGTCAGCTTGTGCTCTTAGGGATGGCTAGACGCATACTGCTGTCTCTTGGCAATCGTCTCAGTGAACGACTGCTGGCACCATGAGTGCCGAGGAGCTGGAGTATCTGGACCGGTAGATGATGTAATAGACAGGGAGTTGTCTTCGGTAGAGGTTGTGAAGCCTTGACTTCCTAAAATGGGAGGCGTGTCACTGGGTGCTGCTGCTGTTGGGACAGGATGGACCACCACATCTGAAACACGTATGGTGACACTGCATGATATTGATGCAGGGCCATTGTGCCAATATTAGGTCCCTAGTTCCGCTTTACTTTCTGGCCACAGATTCGACATATAGCCATGTTCGCCTTTTCTGGTGTCTAAGCAAAAAACCGCCACACCGCCGAGTAGGTGATTTTACCACCAAATCGCTGCACTGACTGACTGTTACCGCCGCTGACCCGGTGAGCCCCTGTGCCGCTAATTTCTGGGACCTGCAAAGTGGGTGGTCTAAATTGTGGCCGTTTGGCTCCCAACCTCGCACTGCTGCCTCCCTGCTCACTCCCGGCCACAAAACCGACTTAAGGACAGCGCCACTGCCTGACACGCAAGCTGCCACTCTCTTCTCCCAATGATAATGATGAAGCCCTTGTACACTGTTGGTCTGAGGCAGCTGATAGCATCACATGGCTTTCAATACCACCAATATGCTGATGACACCCAACTTTACATCTCCGGACCAGACATTAACTCTCTACTATCCAAGATCCCAGATTGTCTATTGTCCAAATCCTCCATCTTCTCCTCCTGTCTCCTAAAACTTAAAGGGGTTGTCTCGCTACAAAGAATAGCTTTCAAATTGTAGGGAACACAAAATAAAGACATTTTCCAAATATATTGCATTGTTCCTCTGTTTTCCCTAAAGAGGTACAAGTGAATTTATTACCTCCATGGCTATTTCAGTTCCCTCAGTAACCTACCTGTAAACAAATCTCCTGGGGCTGTTTGTTCAATGAGATAACAGAGAGTGAGTCATCACACAGGTCAGCAGTGTCAGTCAGTGTCCTGTGCTGCCAGACAGTAAAAAGCTTGATTTATCTCAAGTAAACAGCTCTGTAATTAGGGCTTTTGTTTTGGGGATCAGATAAGAAGTCCTTCTAGTAGTTTGAGAAGCTAATCTAATCTAATTAGCATCTGAAAGCACGGAGTTTATGCTGTACAAGCATGGAGTTTATGCAAATTAGTCTGAACCAGGAAGTGACAGAGAATTTCTTTCATGCATTCTTTGAAACCCTGTGGGGAGACAACTCCTTTAATGTAGAGAAAATGGAATGCTTCCAGGGCCGGGACAATGGGTAGTTGAGGGTAGGCGACCGCGTAGGGCGCCACTTCATCCCAGGGAGAAAAGGGAGCACAAGGAGGCATGGAGAGGGCTGAATATTTCATTTGGGGGGCACTTTATGCCCTGTTTAACTAGGGCACCAAAATACCTTGTCCCAGACTTGCTTGCTTCACCCGGCTCCCAAGTGCGATCGGCTACATCGATTAGTGTTTGCCTGTCACCATGGTCCTCCTCAACGGTGTCGCTGTACAAAGCCTGACCGCTCGCAACATAACCCCCCATTGCAACTCTCCTCATCACTATTTGCCCGCCTCTGCAAGAAGCAGCGAATATCTTCCCCACCTCTTTACTGCCCACTGTCCTCAAATAGTTAGTCCTCACTCTATAGTGGCGCAGAGGCCACAGCACATAGTAATTCTCTGGCTGTGGGAAGCGAACAGGAAGAGGTGGGTTGAGGACAGGTGAGAGCCCCTCACCTCCTCCTGGGCCATGCCAACTAGGGGTTGTGTGTGTCAAGCCCACCGACTCTTGGCTGGGGTTGTCAGATGTCATCTGGGAGAAAGTGTATGACCTAGTGTGTGGTCAACACATAGCCAGTAGATGACACCGGATGCTGTGGCCTCACAGGGTGACTCCTGCTGTGACGTCTCCTTACTGTGCTGCGATCTGTGGCGGCTCCAGTAACCTACTACTGTGTTCTTTGTTTTTTTCCAGCTGGCGCTGCCATGACTTTATCAGGCTGCATTCCTGCTTCAGTTTTTTGGTCAGTTTTGCCCCCGTAAGTGCCCAGGGAATTTTAGAGTGAAGCGATTCTAAGAGCGGCGGCAGTCATATGCGTGTCATACTAAAACACAGCATTGTATGAAGACCAAACCAAGCTCCCTCTGCATATTTAAGCATGGCACAATGTTCTACAGCACCCTACAGGCTCTGTGCAGCCTGGAAATAGCTGTTTTTTAATGCGATTCGTCCCGAAGTAATTCGGACCGAAACAAATTTTGTCGGATAATTCGGCAAAGTCGGCGAACTGAAGGTTTGAGAAATTTGCCCATCTCTAATCATTACCACATTTCTCCGCCATAAAGTGACTGAATAATAGAAACATACTGATACTGAGTACAAAACCATTACACCAAGAGCAGTAATACCACCATACAGTGACCCTAGAATGGTAGATACATGTGCATATAGTGCATTTACATTTAGGGACTCACAGGTAACGTCTTTTCTGATGAGTCGTTTTCTTTCCGTTTTCTTTAATTCTCCAGACTGTCATTATGACTTCTCCTGAGCACAACTTGTCCTTGCAGAATTTACAACACAAACACCTAAGACTCCTCACTTTTTTTTTATCATCTTCCTAACAGTGCCCACCCATGTACAAACTCCCCATCCATGGTGCTCCAAATGGTAATAATTACCCACTTCATGCCCTGGTAGTTATGTAGTAAGACCAATGGTAGCTAGGTATATAGGCCCCCTGAATTAGTTAGTTATATAAGACTCCTAGTAAATAAGTAGGTATAAAGGTTCCCCTCTTATAGGTAGGTATATAAGGCCCTCAGAATGAAGGTAGGTAGATAGATTACCCCAAGTAGGTAGATTTCCCCCAGTAGGTAGGTAGTTAGAGTCCCCATAATATGTAGGTAGGTAGATTGGAACCCCCAGTAGGTAGGTAGATAGATAGAGGCCACCTAGTTAGTAGGTAGATAGGACACCTCAGTAGGTAGGTAGATTAGGAACCCATAGCAGGAATTTAGGTAGATAGAAGCCTCCAGTAGTTAGGTAGGTAGATAGGGACCCCTCAGTAAACAGGTATAAATGGGCCCCCCAGTAGGGAGTTTGGTATTTAGGGGCTCTACAGTAGGTAGGTAAAATAGGGGCCCCCCCAGTAGATACGGGTAGGTCGATTAGCGGCCGCCCAGTAGGTAGGGGTAAGTTGGTAGATTCGCTCCCCCTGGTAGGTAGGTAAATTATGCCAGACCAGTAGGTAGGTAAGTAGATTAGGGGCCCTCCAGTAGATAGGTAAGTAGGTAGATTAGGTGCCACCCAGTAGGTGTATACGTAGGTAGAGTATGGGCTACTCAGTAGGTAGATCGGTACCATCAGGTAGATACTCACCTTTCCATGCTCCCCCAGTGAGTACACCTGCTCTCAGCCCCAAGCCTTGCAATTTCGGCTTGGGGCCTAGGACAGGAAGCTGTGCAGATGGCACAATGACGTCACTTCATCACACCGCCTCTACAGTGACATACAGCAGAGGCAAGGAGCGCATTGCTCTCTCTGCCCCGCCATTCATCTCAATTGTATGCACGTCGCATACCTCTATGGTACAAAGACCATTACCATTACTGTGAAGCAAGGAGACAGTAGCTTCTGGTGGTCCGCGGTTCCACCTTGTTTCACAGTGTGGCAGTACTAGCAGTTACATGGGCAATTAGATTAAAAAGGTGACCATGTAAAACTTGTTTTCACTATGTTCTCCAGAGCAGAAGCCTCTTTGCCAGAAGCTCTTTGCTCTAGCTTATAAAAGGAGATACCAAGCAGAGTATACCCCTCAATGACATTCAGGGGTGGAGATATCATATGTGCAACCTCTGCCGCTGTACAATAACATCTGTGTCCATCTGTTATGACATCCATATGCCCTAATTGTCATAATCCCTTAACTGTATATCTTGTAAAATCATATAGCAATTTTCTCTATAAGTTTATTTTGCTCTAAAAACAAATAACTTTTATTGCAACCTTCCCTTGAAACCATCTATACAATAGTTAGAAGATTAAAGAATAACCTCTGTCACATTTTTATGACGGATTGTTTTACAGTATATTTCCCATAAAACCAAAGCTTGATGTAATAATTTTTAATTTTTATTTTATTCCCTGTACTAAATATTGATGATGACACAGCGTGAACCACTTGATTCTGGGCATGGAAACAACTGTACTACTCAGCAATAGCAAGAATAAATGTAGCAGAAAATGAAAAACTTGTTTTGAATCAATACAGAAAAACAATATACTGTAAAATTGTTACAGTCTATGAACTTTAAAAGTAAAGAATAGTTAAAGAATAGAAAACATGTTTTAATCTAGTCTACAAGTTGATAATGTAGATTTTTTCCAAAGACTAACATCTTGGAATATGTCTTTATTTACTACATTCTAAAATAAAAATATCGTATAACTTAAAGGACTATTAAATTCAAAACCTTTATTTAGTGCACAATATTTTAATATGTGTAACAAAATGTCAACACAGGCTTAATATATTGCACACTTGTAACAATCCTGCTTATGTTTAACACCTATTACATAAGATACATACCGTAAAATTAGTCTCGACATAAGTCATATGTATGCTCCTTCTATAATTGAAGAATCCTAGGCACATGCTAAATGGCACTTGGAAAGAGGTGGCCCGTGTCCTTTACTATTATGTAGTGAGAGCTTTTGCAGGACTCACCTCTTATAAGGAACCTCTTTGCATGCAAACCAAGGAATTAAGGAATGGTCCAATGGGGATGAAATAACCATGTCCCTGAATCCATAATGTATTTATATAATAAAATGTATAATAAATAAGTTGAAATCTTTACTGGAGGAAAGTCTACGTGACTGTATATATTTTACATGTATACTTTCATATTGTCTACATAAAAGTGCTGTGTCATACATGGCTTGCCATATAATTATTGCTAACCCATGACCAGGGCTGCCATAAGTAATTTAAGCCCAAAACAAAGTCAGTAGCCAAATGCAAGTAGTCGCAGAGGCCTCAATTAATAGTGACAACTGTCCAAGTCACTGATATGTTCCACAAAATGGTGCCATCAGCTGAAAATGTCATCCAAGCAGTGGTAAACAGCCATGGGTATTTCTTAAAGATTTAATGTGAAATTTATTAGTAGATTTGTGGAAAACTTATGGCATATAAAATGCGTAATTTTTGCCAAACAACAATATACGATTTTGTGTAATTTATATTTCTCTTGTTATTTTATACAGGTGAAGAGAAAAGTGGGTGGGGCTTAGTAGGAGAGCACATAGGCTCCATGCAACAAAAATATGTTATAACTTTCTACATTATAGATTAATAATGAAAACATGAAAACTGTGAAGGAACACAAAAGGAAATAAGTAGTAGACAAAAAAATTGTTAAACTCACCAGAATATGTTATGTCTTTTAAACTCTTCAATGTAGCCCCACCTAGAATGGTTTTCTAACAGTCTATAAGGAGTTCCCAGAGCAATTGACTACTGTTTTTTTTTTCGATTTTTGCTCCAACTCATCCCAAACAATCACAATTGAGTGAAGGTCCAATGATAGTAGTTGCCATGTCTTCTGACATAGCACTCCATTACTTTAATTCTTAGTCAAATAGCCCTTTCATAGTCTGGAAGTGTTATGCGAATTTTGAATAAATCATCAACAGTGTCACCTACACCATCGTACCTCCTCCTCCAGCCTTCAAGGTGGGGACAACACATGTTGAAACCATGTGCTTAGAACTCTGTGCCTTACAAATATATGGTTGTTGGAACCAAAAATCTCAAATTTTGACTCATCAAGACAAAGAACGTTTCATCTGGTCTAATGTCCATTTCTTCAGTAGTGGCTTCTCTATAGCACATCAACCACAAATGCCTGATTTTCTCAGTTTTCTTTGAACAGTTGATGTTGAGATGTGTCTGTTCATTTTGGTAGCATTTATGTGGGATCTAAATCTGAAGTGCTATAAATTTTTGGCTACTAAAGCTGGAAATGTTAATGAACTTATGGATTTCCTGCTACAGGTCTTAGTAGCGCCAGTTTCATCAGAACATTGGATGGTTTTGAAGACTGCACTTTAGGTTACCTTCATAGGTCTTGACAATTTCCAGTATACCAGACCTTCCTGTCTAAAAGTAATGAGGGACTATCATTTCACTTTTCTTAGTTGAGTTGTCCTTAAAATAATGTGAATTAGAACAGTACTTTATTGGGTTAGACATTGCATAAAACTGTGTCAATCTTATCTTTGTATAACACAACCAATAGTCCTATACACATTATAAAGGCAAAACATTTCCTATATGCATCATGGTGCACTAACAGGTAAATGAGTTTTCTGTCACAGACCTGTAAAACTTGGCAAATATTTGGGGCTAAAACTGCCTGGAAATGCCCCTAGATCGCCCAAGACTGCCCCAGATCGCAGAGGAACCCTCCTTTCCACCCAGCAACCCAGAAACATCCCCAAACTGCCTAGAGCTCTGTCTCCTGACCACCTGTGACCACCTATTTCATGGCAAGTTCTACACAAGCCCCTCACCTTAAGGCAATGTTCACACAGCTTATTGCCGACGTAATTGCGGGGACGGATTTCACCCCGCAATTATGCCGGCAGCCGTGCAGCGGGGGCATGCCGGCCCCATAGACATTCATTATTCACGGCGCCTTACCGTAATGCCTGGGACTGATTTCAGCCGTATTGGAGCGAATAAGCCGTGTGAAAGAGGCCTTACAGTGCATTTTTTGAATGCTATGAATTAATGTGTGGGCCACAAGCAGGCGATAAATTGTGCAGGCCTGTTATAAAGCATTGAAATATTTGTAGAAGGAACAATGTGCATAGATATTACATCAGCAATATATGCCATTTCTTTATGGAATCATTCCAGGTTTCAGAAGTTGGACTTCAACTAATTCAAATGTGACTGCATATGCAGAGGTGGAGATATTATATGGTTTCTTCATATACAATAGAGCTAATTAAGTCATACATTGTTTCCTTCTTTGTAGCACTGTGATCATTTGCCCTGGTAAAGACATTCAAACCTTTATTCCTCTTGTATACTTCAAAAATGTTTAATGGTTGTATTTTTTTTAACTGGTAGGTGAGATAAATGATGAATACATCACAGAACTTAATATGTAATTTGTCCAATGTCAAGCAGAACTTTTGATAAATAAAACTATGACCTAAATGGCATTGGTAATACTACATACAGTATGTTAAAATGTCACAAACACTGATTTACCATAACTTTAAAACCCCTATTCTACTATTATGTAGATTCCCCTTTTGCCACCAAAATAGCTGTGACCTATCGAGGTGTGGACTCCCAAAGACTTCTGAAGGTGTCCTTTGGAATCTAACATCAAGACATTAGCAAGAGATCCTTTAATCTCCTACTGACATGTTGATGACAGAATATAGGGTAGGCTTAAGACTAGAGATGAGCAAATCAATTCTAATGAAGTGGAATTCGTTTAGAATTTCAGGAAAAATTTGATTCTGAACGAAGCTGAAGTTCATGGCGATTCGTGGTAACGAATCTAAAATGGCCGCGAGCACATGGCATGGCATGGGGCAAAGAACTATAGGAGGGAGAAAGGAACGCCCTCAATGACATATGCAGACAGGCAGCTAATCAGCAGCCAACCAGCTTCTGTGATGTCACAGTCCCATAAATAGGGCAGCCATGTTAAATTCTGCCACTTGTCAATGTGTCTCATATGCACAAGCATCTCTATGTAGCTGCACTAGATTGTACCCTGTGCAAAATACTTCGGATTTTAGAGTTACTGGGGTGAAATACCTTTAAAATACACAGGTGTGTGTCATATACAGACCTGTTCCTAAACCAGCGTTTTTTTATTATTTTATTTTGGGATATTGCCATCTGTGGCAAAGAGCTAATTTTTTCACTTATTGTGGGAACTCTGTTTCAAATCCAGGGTGTATATTTCTGCCCTACACACATCTGAAATCCATCCAGTTCAGTCTGTAGGGATATTGCGATCTGTGGCAAAGAGTTAATTTTTTCACTTATTCTCAGGAACACTGTGTCAAATCCAGTGTGTGTATTTCTCCTATACACACAAATGAAATCCATCCAGTTCAGTCTGTTGGGATATTGCTATCTGTGGCACAGAGTTAATTTTATTCAATTATTTTGGGGAACTCTGTGTCAAATCCAGTGTGTGTATTTATGACCTACACAAATCTGAAATCCATCCAGTTCAGTCTGTTGGAATATTGCTATCTGTGGCAAAGAGTTAATTTTCCCACTTATTGTGGTGATTTTGTTAAACACTGATACATGTAGAGCCCCCCCCCCCAAAAAAAAAAAAGAGTGAAGAGGGTGTCGACAGTAATTTTGTATCGACGTCACTGATCACTTTGCCCTTCCTTTGATCCGTCTGTGTCCGCTTTCAATTGGTCAATAATCCATCAGTATTTCTAAAGCCAAAAAGAAACAGAAGTTGATCCAAAAAAGAGATGACAAGTAAATGGAATATTTGCATGTCTTCTGTGTTTTGTATCCACTCCTGTTTTTGGCTAACTAATCATCAGACAATGCTGATGCAAACAAAGGACCATGTCATACTGGCCTTACGACTTCTCTGAAGACGCCATCAGTTGTGCTTGTCCTTTTCATTCCTTCTGACAGATTAAAAGAAGGGGAAACCAAGCATAGTGTCACTGTCATAGAGTGATGGAGGGTGGAAACAGCATTAGGAAACCACAAGGTGGTCGCGTGAGAGAGTGATCGGTTGGCAGCAGCATGAGTAGTTTACAGAGTGGCACAATGACAGATTGTGGAGGTGGAAGCAGCATGAGTAGGCGACAGAGTGGAACAATGACACATTGTGGAGGTAGCAGCAGCATGAGTAGGCCACAGAATGGCACAATTACACAGCATAGAGGTGGCGGCAGCAGCAGCATCAGGCTGGAGAGTGGCACAATGACATAATGTTGAGGTGGCGGCAACTATGTGACATAATGAGGAGGTGGCAGCAGCAGCAGCAAGCCAGAGAGTGACATAGTGACATAGCCTGGAGGTGACAGCAGCAGCATGAGGAGACCTGAGTGGTGAGGTGGCAGCAACATGATAAGGCTACATATTGGTTTAGTGAAGAGTGGGGAGGGGGGTGGCAATACTAGTCCCTGGTAAAGATGGTGGTTGGTAGAAGGAGCAGCTGGCAGCAGATGCGGGGCATCAGATGGGTGGCAGCATCAGATTAGTAGTCAGAAGAATCCAGACTTGTTTGTCAAAGTTTGGGTGAGGCAGCATGGCTGATCTAATCTGATGCATCAGGCATTGGTGTATGGAAATCATGGCTGATCCACGTCTATTTCATCTTGACAAAGGTTAGTCTCTCCACATTTCGGGTGGACAAGTGATTTCTCATTAGGGTAACTATGGCCTCCAATGCACTGACTCTCCACCTCTCCAACTCGGCTCGGCACAAGCCATCAGTTCTCTGAACAGTGCAGAGTCCACCACTTGAAAAAGGAGGGACTGCAGTACCACCAACTTGGACAGGGGCACAGTCAGCTTCTGCGACATAGGATGGCTGGACGTCTACTGCTGTCTCTTCGCAATCGCCTTGGTAAACGACTGCTTGTCCGATGAGTGACGAGGAGCAGGAGCATCTGGACCGGTAGATGATGGAAAAGACAGACCGCTCAGTCAGCTTCTGTGCCGTAGGATGGCTGGACATATACCGCTGTCTCTTGGCAAATGCCTCGGTAAAAACCTGCTTGTGCGATGAGTGGCGAGGAGCAGGAGCATCTGGACCGGTAAATGATGGGAAAGACATACCGCTCCCTTCGGCAGCGGTGGTGGAGCCTTGACTGCCTGAATGGGATGCGTGCCACTGGGTGCTGCTGCTGTTGCTGTGGCAGGATGGACCACCACATCTGAGACACGTTTCTCCAGGGCCACTGGATGGTGAGGGCCATGGTGTCAACATTAGGTCCTTGGCCACGCTTCACTTTCTGCCCACAGATTCTACATATACCCATGTATTTCAAAGGTGTTTCACATTATAAGTGAAAAAGTAACTCTTTGATGCAGAGAACAATATCACTAAATAATCAACTCCCTGTAATGGAGATGTGTGTATGTGAGAAATTGTATGTGTATTTCAAAGATAGTTCACCTCAATAAGTGAAAAAAGTAACTCTTTGTAGCTCTACGTGTTTCAGTGTTTAACTGAACAGGTTTTGACATAATCTGTGGAATCATCTGATGATGGTGTAAAAGGAGTGTGCTCTTTGACGCTATAGTGGGATCTGACGCTGACATTACACTGTTAGGATGCGTTCCCAATTCAGTTATTTAGTCAATTTTTACCCCGTAATTGCCCAGATAGGCAAAGTGTGACTTGATTCTAAAAGCTGCACCTGTCATCTGTATGTTATACTAATTTAAAGCATTGTTTCAATACCAAACGACGCTCCCTTTACTTATTTCTGCATGGAACAATATTCTACAACACGATACAGGCTCGCTGCAACCAGGAAATAGCTGTTTTTTAATGCGATTCATTGCAAATAAATTCTGAAGCAACCAAATTTTGGGGAAAAATTCGACGAATCAGCCGAATCGAATTTTTTAGAAATTCGCTTATCTCTACTTAGGACCTGAGCAAAAACACAGAAGTTATTAACTGTTAGCTATAGCTATTACCTTCCATTAGCAGCTAGGATTAGAAATAATGTCTACTTTACCCCTAAATGTTGAAATCACTAGGGACCATGACATTTAGGCCTTTATCCCCACAAGGTGCTATTCAGTTCTCATGGCATCTGTTGGCCCCTATGCCTGCAATGGTAGTATTCTCATTCTACCCTGCAAAAGGATGCAATAGGATCACCGTAAAATGGCAATATAATGCAATATATACAGCATCTAATGAAAGTGTGTACATTTTTGCAAATACTGTATTATAATTTTTCATAGTACAACACTGAAGGTATGACATTTTTATACAATGTAAAGTAGTCAGTATATAGCTTAAATAACGTTCAAATTTGGTGTGCCCTCGGAATAACTCGACATACAGCATTCAATGTCTAAACCACTGGCAACAAAAGTGAGTAGACCCCTAAGTAAATATGGAAATATTGTGCCCAATTTACCATTTCCCCCCACAGTGTCATGTGACTCATTAGTTTTACAAGGTCTCAGGTAGGAATGGGGAGCAGATATGTTAAATTTGGTTCCACTCAGAACAGGCCTTGCCATGGTTCACCAAAGAAGCTGATTGTACATGCTCAGCGTCATAGCTAGAGATAAGGGCTTCCAGCATTGCTGCAGATGTTACAGGGGTGGGCGTTAAGCATGTCAGTGCTCAGATCACATGCCACATCAAATACATGGCTGTCGTCTCAGATGGAAGCTTTTTCTAAGGACGATGCACAAGAAAGCCCGCAAACAGTTTGCTCAAGACAAGCATACTAAGGAAATGGATTACTGGAACCATTTCTTGTGGTATGATGAGACTAAGATAAAGTTATTTCGTTCAGATGGTGTCAAGCTTGTGTTGTGGCAACCAACTGAGGACTACAAAGACAAGTGTGTTTTGCCTAAAGTCAAGCATGATAGTGGGAGTGTCATGTTATGGGTCTGCGCAAGTACTGTTGGCTGTGGGCAGCTACAGTTCATTGGGGAACCATGAATGCCAACATGTACTGTGACATACTGAAGCAGAGAATGATCCCCTCTCTTTGGAAACAGGACAAAATGCCAGCATGATAATTACCCCAAAAACACCTACAAGATGACCACTGTTTTGCTAAAGAAAATGAGGGTAAAGGTGCTGGACTGGCAAAGCATGTCTCCAGATCTAAACCACATTGAGCATCTGTGGGGCATCCTAAAATGGAAAGTGGAAGAGCTAGTATCCATCTGCTCCATGATGTCATCTGGAGGAGTGGAAGAGGTTTCCAGAGGCTGCAAATGTGACGCTCTAGTGAACTCCATGGCCAAAAGAGCTAATTAAGTGCTGGAAAATAATGGTGGCCACACAAAATATTGACACTGTGGGCACAATTTTTACTTAGGGGTGTACATACTTTGGTTGACAGCAGTTTTGGCATTGATGGCTGTGCATTGAGTTATTTTGTGGGTAGTGCAAATTTACACTGTTATACAAGGTAAGTTAATATGCCATTTGTATCACACTGTGGGTTCCATACAAAAGAACAAAAAAAATTGAGCAGTTTTATTTTCTTCTGTTCTTGCCCACAACCATTAAAAGGGTACATTAATAGTCCCATTAAAAATAATCTTGCAAAAATCCCACACACTGCTATGTTGAAAGAAAGATAAAGGGCCACATGTATGAAAACTGTCTAGGTCTAAAACTCTCTTTGTTGCCCATAGCAAGAAATCAGAGCACCCCTTTCATTTCATATAGTGCTCTTGACAACATGAAGGGGCTCTCTGATTGGTTGCTATGGGCAACAAAGAGGGTTTTAGACCTAGACAGTTTTCATACATGTGGTCCAAAGAGAAGTTATGACTCTTTGTAAACATTGATGAATAAACTGAAAAACTCACCAAACATGGCTGCATGGGGAAAGACAGGGTTCTACCACTTGTGTGATGGGACTTTTATGAATTGGACATGTTTTTGCAGCATATCCCATAGAGGCTTAATCAGATTAGGATCTGGAGAAATTGGAGGCCAAGTCTAGACATTGAACTCTTGGCAATGTTTTCTTAAAACCATTCCTGAAATTTTTTTGTAGTGTGCCATGACCAATTATACTTCTGCCATTAAGGAATACAATTTCAATGAATGGGTATACTTGGCTTGCCACACATTTTAGGTAGCTGGTATAGGTCACAGGAACATACACACCAATGTCATCAGCCAAAGTTACCAGCAGAACATTAAGAGGATCATACTGTCTGTACCATCTTGCTTTCTTTCCACATTACATCCTAGTCACATTTTTTCCTTAGGTGAGTGACAAACATGCACCCACCCATCCACTTCCTGTAAAAAAACATGACTGCTCAGGTGACGTTCCTCTATTGCTCATGTTCCAACACTAGATGCTTTTGGAAGAGACATGGTATTCAACGTGATCACTATGACTTTTTATTTTTTATTTTTATAAGAACGTGTGTTACATTGCCCGTAAAATTTCTTAAAGGGGAATTCTTACTATGCTGCTCTTCCATGCCATATTCAGGTTCATACTTCCTGATTAAGCTGTGGGTGGTTCTAGAGCAGGAATTGGCATATCAGCTCTGCTATTCCTAACTGAGCCTGTTAAGAAGACATTGCTAAAAGAGAGGTTTAAACAGCAGGGCAGAAGGCTATACAGCTCTTAAAGGTTAAAGTTGTTAGTAACATAGATAAACAAGCTCTTGTGCTGCTGGTAAGGCACATCAGAGAGTGACCTCACCATAGTAGGCCACCACAGCTGGATTAATGAGAGCAGTGAGAGACAGTAACTTAGGGAAGCTTATTTACACAAATAGGATAAAATATGATTGAAAGGGAGTAAAATCAGCACAGCAATATATATGGTATAAGTCTTTATTTACCTTTGCCTATATGCTTAAGCTAATCATTACTGTGCAAGCAACCCTTTAAACCACCTGGATTTCCTATATAACAATCAGTGCTTCCCGTTGTACTTACAGTATATAACTGTTAGTGCACATGTCATCATAATAGCAGCAGTAGTCCCATAATGTCAGCTTTTTGCATGATATACTATCCATTTAATTTTAAGTATAATTAACATTCTTCTATACATTTTGATTTTTCCTCTCACGTGTCACTGTCTCTTTTTGTATTGATCTCTAACATCAAAAATCAACATAGCAAGATTTCCTGTGCATCAGGATCAGTACTTACTGACCATACATCCTGTAGGTGATCACATCATACTGTCGAAATTCAGTTTTCAAAAAAAGAAGTGAAAATATATCAATCAAGTCATAAAGGTTTTTTTTTTTGTTACAATATCCTACCTCCTTATTGCACTATATCGCTATAACAAAGTTACTACCACATTGGAAAGAAACAAGAACACTTAAAACCTTACAAAAGGAGATAAAAGCAAGACTTTTAAATATTACTGTAGTTAAAAAATAAAAGAATGAAGATAGAGGATACAATATAAGAAGATACAATAATTAAGAAGCCACAGTATTCACTTGAGATGACAAACAATAGTCATCTTGAATAGTTTTCTTGGCACTTGTCTTGGCTTTACAAGTAAAATATTCAAGTCCTGGCAAATGTAATGAAAAATTAAATTTTGCCTTGCAAAGTCATGTATAAAATCTTATGGTGTATTATGTTTTAAGTGTATACCTGAATACATTGTATATGCACCATGTGGCTTGTGCAGTGAAAAGTGACAGCCATGTCTTTGTGACTTTTCCTTCAAGACATTTTCAGATGCTATCTACCAAAAGATTGTTATGGATGAAAGACAATGAGATTACTATGCACTTTCATAGTAATAACAACAATTAGAATTCACCTACAGGATGTTCCAGATTTTAATTTCTGCAGCTTCAGGCTGTTCCTGCTGTGAACAGAATAATGAGGGACGGGAGATATCTTTTATTTCCAGGGAAAACTTTTCATGCATAACCGAGAATAAAAATAATATATTTATTAATTAAATTCGACCATTACATCTAACCACTTTGTTAATGTTCATATCCCTTTTCCCAATTGGGACCTGGATCTCAGAGGTCACTATCATGTTGTGCTTTGCAGTTGGAAAAGAATATTCGTCTTCATCCAAAAATTGTCAGCTGCCTATATGGGAGTCTGACAGAAAGTTAAAACATATGCATCTTCTTAAGGAGTTTAGTGATATACAACAAATTATGTTTTATGGTATATAATAGCAATTTTTATATTTCAATAAATAACATTCTAATGTTAAAGAAGATCTGGATGATGAAAATTGATCTCTATAAACAGGATTGCTGTGGTAATAAGCTTACAGGGTCTCAAGAACTTCATGAACATGTAATTGCCCTAACAATCTGTTGGTTAGTGTCACACTTCAGGTTTAAGTTGATCATATGCAACTCAATCCTAAGCAATTTGATTTGAGTCATCCAAAGTTGAATTTTGCTAAAAATCGCACCCCCAAAAATTCCTGAATCCTAACCTTAAATTGGGGTTAGGGATGTTTACTATGTTTTACAGGTTAAATTATTGTTGTTTTTTGTTCCTGGATCAGTGGTGCCTCTGGTGTGGTGTCACTTTTGGTTACCATTGGGGTTACCATAGGGTATGTCATGGTAACTGGAAGCGACATTGGACCAGAAGTGATGTTATATCAGGAGCACCACTGGACTAGAAATGCCACAGAATGTTAAGTTAACCTATAAAAAAAAATAAAAACCCTTAGTGTAGTGTACAGGTTAACCCTTTCTGTACATAACTATGTATTTAAACGATGCTGGGAGTTGTAACACTGTGTTTTCATTGCAATGGTAATGTTTGTGATATTTGCACTATGAGAGCTACAGTATGTCTGAACTCAGTGACTCAGCCTTGTGTCAGTCTGAGATGGGTTGCTGAACTCTAGGTGAAGCCTTCAGTGTATTGTGTCCAGGAAATACTGCTATTCCTGAGGTATATGTGAAACTACCAAGTTATAATGATTGAGTTATTCAGTGTAAAAAGTTTCATGGGTGGTTTATGTCTACAGGAAGTTGGTCTATAGGGTGACATGACTCTCTGCCTTGGGTTCATGGTCAAGATATAGAGAGGGTCACGCACACCTAGGTAACATACAGATATGCAATGTGGAAAATAGATCTATGGTAAAAATATATAAATCCACTGTACACCATGAGAGGGTTTTTGGATGCAAAGAAATATTTATTTACATATATACAAGGGCATAGCTATTAGATTTCGTAAAATATAAATGCACAAAGTTCAAAGAGTATAATTAAGCATGTGTTTTACAAAAATTATGAATGTCATATATTAAATGACGTTTCGGCAATGTGCATTTTTCAAGAGACATCTGCAAAGGAATAAAAGAGGTAAATCGATGGTGTAGGGAAAATGAAAAAAAAAGGATAATGGAGAGTATAGGGGGAAGAGGAAATGAGAGTCAAGTAAGAGATGAAAGCAGAAGATATATGGGAGATATATAGGAGGGGTAGGGAGGATAAGATTAGAGAGATTAGCAAGAATTAGAACCTAAAAAGATTCAGAACAAGGAAATAGAAAGAGTAAATGGCAAAAGGGGAAATCTTACCCACTCTGAGAGCACTAGGAGTATGACGTAGGATGTATAAAGTAGATATAGGTGTGGACTGTGGGAAAGAAACAGCACAGGTAAGATATAGCCCCAAAAGGAATGGAGAAGATGGTGTAGTATTCCCTACACCATCGATTTACCTATTTTATTCCTTTGCAGATATCTCCTGAAAAAGGCACATTGCCGTAACGTCATTTTATATATGACATCCATAATTTTTGTAAAACACATGCTTAATTATACTCTTTGAACTTTGTGCTTTTATATTTTACGAAATCTAATAGCTATGCACTTGTATATATGTAAATAAATATTTATTTGCATCCAAAAACCCTCTCATGGTGTGCAGTGGATTTATATATTTTTACTTGGGTTCCTGGTCAGTCCGCAGTGACCAGGCCCAACCTTATGGTCTGGCCTCAGATCCTTGAAGAATAATGCAGGTAATGAAATTCTCTGGAAGATGCTGCAGCCTGTTAATGTGGGAAGCATCCTGGAATTTTATTGACAGGCAATACAAAGTCCGTCCCACCTTGGCTTGCTGACCTGCTGGTGTTCAGCTTTTGCCTCTGGCCTGGCCCAACAAACCAAACCAGTTCTCCTGGAGTAAGAGAGTACTTCTTGTAGCCAAAGCTGGGGTTTGGAACAGTAACTCCTTCCAGTCAAAAACTAGAATCTCAAAGGAACTATATTTTAGAGACTTGCTCCTTACTGCTGGTTTACACTAGTTGAGAAAGGACTGTTTAAAAGAGAAATTATTTCTGTGTGTAACAGTTTGCTGCAAAGAGGACATTTTTATGGTTAATCTCTTACCTTTTGCTCTCTCTGCACCTGCACCAAACATCAGGGACAACTCGCTATACCATCACAGGTGGGAAAGAAATAGAATCACCACCATCAGAGTGTGAAACAGGGAAGTAGGAGTACCATCTACCTACACCAAGCCCTTAATCTACCTACACCTAGCCCTTACTCTAGCTAGCAGTTAGAGTTGGGATCAGAGAAAAAATTCCACTTCAGGGTGTCCTAAAACTAAATTTTTTCAAGAGTTCAGTGTCAAACAAATACAAGGACAACACTACTTTCAGCACAACGCAGACTACCATTCATATGAGCCGGCAGAATACCAATCTAACAACAAATATAAAGAGACAAAAATTATTTATATAATACATTTTCTGCCAGCTACCCAGTTACATCGCTTAGGATCAGCAGAGGTCAACCTACATAGGAAACTTTCTTTCCACTGAACAAATTGACCTCTTTGCTCCTCCTCATCAGAGACTAGATTTGTCATTTATCATACAGTCACCTTTGACTTGGCATGCAGATGTTTTAGAACATGAGATGCATTACTTTATATTTAGACACAATTGTTCTCCACTGTCAGTCCCTCAGAAAATCTGACTGCATTGTCCTTGAAAAGACATAAGAAGAGAAAATCTAAGGTGAATTTTAATTCATAAATAAAATTCTTCCTCTGTATCTTCAAGGGTCTAAAAACATTTCCTAGAACTCTGGTTACCCCCAAGGAACTTGGATGTATACATTTAGTACTGTTAGTAGATGCCCTTTTACATTAGCGTGATTGAATTTGAGGCTCACTTGACTTTTTAAAGTTCTTCCTAAAGCAAAGAAAACCCAGATCTTCGTAAAATGAAGTTTTGAAGAACCCAAAATTTTCCACAAACCATCATTTCAAGAAATACAAATATTTTGAATGTTATATTATTTAAGATGATGTTGAAGCATTCAGATGATTTATATATTTATGTATTCATTTAATATACTTGTTTGAGATAGTATTGAAGAACTCATATGATTTATTTATTAATATACTGGTTTAAGATGGTTTTTCATTCATTCACAAGATTTATTTATTAATAAACTTGTTTAAGATGGTGTTGTAGCATTCACATGAATATATTTATTTATCAATATACTCGCACCTATTCTATAAAATCCTATAAAACATAGGCCAAATGATAATAACATTAATCTCATCCACCACTGACAATCCACAGCTTGAATTTTCTTTTATATCAAAAGACATTTTTAGGCGCGGCTTAAAACAGCTAGAGACATTTTATTTGTAGCGGTCTGTCTTATAAAAACAGGAGAGTGTATGATAGAAAGAGGATATGGTGCCACCTTACTTTATAGAGATCATTTTACTTTTCCTCCCTCTCTCTCAGCAAAATTAATTGTAAGCAAACAAATATGTCCCACAGCTCCAGGAGATTGATTGCATTTGTTTATATTAACTGGGAAGACTGGAGTGCTTGAACATTTTTATCTCTTGCAATAAAGCATAGACAATTACTTTACATACACAAAATATACTGTATTTAACACCACTGGATGCTACAGAGAACAGGATCTCAGTGATGCTGTAATTTTAATTTGGACTTGTGCCGTCATCTGAAAGCAAACTAAGAACGAAGGCATAAATCCTGACTTAACCCTCATATAGTTTAATAATATACAAAGCTTGCTTTAGTCTCATAGTCAACATTAAGTCCCTTCCCTGTGCTTAAATATAATCTGAGATTCGAACCTCCTGATAGCAAATCATTTAAAAAGACTCAATGTATGCTGTGTCTGATCAGTAGGATATAAAAAATAATATGAAAATGTAGCTTTGGGCATAATTATATTGAAGTACAAAAAGCTACAGCAGCTAGGAGTTTTTTTTCTTTTTTTACATAATGCAAAATAAAAATAAATGGAAAATACAAAGTCAGATCCAGATTCAGAATGATTAATAATATTGATAATAATGTACACAATCATTTAAAGGTATAGACAACAAAAAAAAGGATTCTTATTCTGGGATATTAGAGTGAAGTCACGGAAACTATACCACAAAGTCCCTAATGGCCAACTATGAATCTAGAACAGTTGGTGTATAGCACAGATGTCTAGAAGCCTTATTTTCATAGGTTTTCATATTATACACTGATTAAAGCTAACAAGCTCAAAACACTTACATGCAAGTTGGAATAAATGGCTTGGGCTGCATTTGTGCTATTCATTAGTAGTTATTTTTGCAGTGTTTGCCCCAAGGTTTTAAAAAAAAACCCCTTTTTGAGACGTCTTGCCCCCCTATCTCAGAATAATATTTCTCTTATTGTGTGGATTTTTACTAAACAAAACTTTTCTATATTAAGCATCTTATCAAACAAAATTATATGAAAGTGTAAATACATTAAAATCATGTCATTACATTATCATTAATACCTATCGGGCCCGGGCTTGAAAGCAGCAGCATTTCCCGAGGGGGGTCATCAGGGAAATTTTTGGCAGTACTCCCCCTAAACCA
>JAODAL010059403.1:0-21499 GCA_025379985.1 Phyllomedusa bahiana
AGCTTTGCTGGCATGCTTTATAGGCCATTCCCAATTGGTTTTTTTGGTTTTTTTTGCCCTTTAATGCCCAGGGAATTTTATAGTAAAGCATTCTAAGAGTGGGGGCGTCATCTGCGTGTCATACTAAAAACAACTTTGTATAAACCAAACCAAGCTCCTCTGCATATTTTAAGTGGCCAACATTCTACAGCACCCGCAGGCTCTTGCAGCGGGAAATAGCTGCTTTTTAAAAACGCATTCTCCCAAATAATTCGGAAACAAAATGATTTTGACGGAAAATTTGGCGGTGACCGAATCGAATTTTTGAGAAATTCGCCCATCTCTAATAGTAACATTCAGCATAAAGCAAGATGCCAGCACAGATCTCCCATGTGCTTACATGCTGCAGATTTACAGGTTAAAACCCTCACAGGGATTCTCCCGATCAAAAACGGAATCTCAAAAGGGCTCTCAAATTTAGTGTAATCACTACTGCCTGGGGAGTTTCCCTGCTATTAATTTTTCTTAAAGGGATTTTCCACTTCATTAAAAAGTAATTTAAATAGCTTCGGGTAATAGGTAATGGTGAACCGAATTTTTCCGCAAAAAATAGTTTCGGACCAAATTTTTCACGGCACTACGAAAAAAAACAGCTATTTTTTGGCTGCAAGAGACTGTAGGGTTTTTATAAACATTGTGCCTGCTCAAATATGCATAGGGAACGTGGTTTTGTATTGAAACAATCTGTGTTTTAGTAGACATGCAAAGACAGGCGCCGCCTTGAATGTTCACACTTCACTTCTCTGGGCATTACGGGGGCAACACTGACCAAATAACTGAAGGGGAACGCAGCCTGCCGAGCCACTAGAAAGAACCAGCTGGGGCCCCAAGATCCACTTTTGCATCAAAAAATAATAGTAGGTTCCTGGAGCAGGCACAGGTCAAGCGGGGGCCTCTCGGGCCAGAGTTCGGCCGCGGCTGACCCCCAACCCGAGGGTTTCTTGAATGGTTGACAAAGGTCATCCATTTCCCCCAAAGGGACATCTGACAACCTCGCAAAGAGCCGGTGGGCTCGTAGACAAAACCCTTAGTTGGCTTTGCCGGGAGCAGGTCGGGGGCCCTCACCTGTCCTCTGTCCCTTGGGTTCCCAGCCAGAGAACTACTATTTGCGGGACTCGGGCCCTACACAGTGGGGACCAACTTTTTGGGGACAATGACATACTGGGCAGCAAAAGGCCTTAGGCCTAAGGCAGATTGGGCAGAGGGGAAGTTGGTTCGCTTGTAAACCGGGAAGTCCTGCCTTTGAGTGCTCGAGACAGAGGGCCTGGGCGTTCAGAGGCAGAATGTGCCAGACCCCACAGCTCTGCTCCCGGGATGACCTTTAAAAGCACTGCAGCTCCCACGGGCCGCCCCCAAGGCCGGGTCCCTATCCTGAAAAATTGCTACCCCGGAGTTCCCCCCTAAATTTACTTTCCCATTAGAAAGAGGATGTGTGGTTCTATATAGAGATGCAGCTTCCTGATAAACAGAGTGCATGCCTGTTCGGTAGTTAGACCTGCGCTATTCAGGAGGTAGGCATATCCAGTACTATAGGCACCTCCCAGAACAGAAAGGGATGACCCATAGGTACCCCGAGGTAAAGGGGACATAATATTTACTTTGCTGTCATTTTAATAGTCATAAAAATCTAATAACAAAAAATTAAATGACTTAGACAACCCCTTTCATCTTATGTTACCAAACAGATAAAACATGTAGGAAAATTTTAAAATGTATTAACTTAAAGGGGTTGTTCACCTTTGGTTTACGACCCAAAAGCAGTTCAGATTCAGCTCCCTTTTCCCTTTCCCGGAAGGCTGGTGGGTTCATAGCATTTTATTAGAAAATTTCTCCGCATTCCGCTCCTAACACACCTACATGAAAGCAGGAGATATTTTATAAAGCAGAGACGCGAGCTTAAAGTAAACAAACAAAGGAGACTAATTACTTGTTTGAGATAATACACTGTTCTCAAGCTGACAGCAGTCCGACCTGGCGTGACTCACTACTATCAAATAAGACAGAGCAGAGAGAGAAGGGGAAAGCAGGTTGGTAACCTAAAGAAACATGTGTGCACTCAGAGCTGATAACATCTATCTTATCCACTCAAAAAAATAAAGCAATATATTTGAAAAATCTCTTCAATTACCAGTCCCTAAAGTTTAAAAGCAATCTTTGTAGTGAGACAACCCCTTTATTTCTTCCTTTATTCTTCCACTGCCTCCCTACTTTTATTTGACACCCACCAATTGCACCTAAGGCTAGTATCAAACTCCATTATCGATCCAAGGGTCCCAAAAACGTATTTTTTTTAGGGAAACAATATGTTAAAACAACCATTTTAAGAAATCAAGGTACCTGTTCTGGTAATTTTTTATTTACTTGTATTGTAAATTGTACTTTTTTCTGTCTTTATATTTAACAGCATAATATCTGTGGACTCTGTGGAAATTACGATGGCAATTCAAACAATGATTTTTGTACCAGAAGTCAATGTCATGTAGAAGATGTACTTGAATTCGGAAATAGCTGGAAACTGTCACCGTCGTGTCCAGAAACTGAAATCATGATAGAACCTTGTGAGGTTAACCCACACCGAAAATCATGGGCTCAGAGAGCGTGTAGCATTATTCTGGGTGACCAATTCAAGGATTGCCATTCCGAGGTACTCTTGATATCAACCTGTGTATCTAAAGTCAAACATTTCAACACAAAATATTTGTTCTGAACATCTGTCATAATCAAACGTTGTAAAGCTCAACAATTGATTGCTAGGAAGAACGAATGCCAAAATCCAAGACCCAAGATCTTGGAAATCGTAAAGGATTTTCAGACCTGTTATTTAGTCGAACATGGAAAGTGATAAGACTAAGTGATAAGTGTTTGCTTTATTGTAGTTTAGTCCCTGAGCTGTACATAGATTAGTGTATACAGCACATGGATATCCATAAAGATTATATCTATGGATATGGCACAAACATTATAGCTAGGATTTCCACCAGGCTGGTAAACTTTGTGGTGCGGTACGGACCAGTTAAAAATTTTAACCAGCAACAGAAAGTGCAGGCGATTTTGCATAGTAACAGTGCTGTCAGGTTTTTTTGTTTTTTGGTGTAAGGGCTGGGTAGTGGATCCCGGCCACGCAAGCGAGGGTATTTAAGCCACGCCGGGGAACGGAATTAAGTACCCCCCCGGTTTTTACCGGGCCCCGCCGCAAAGGGGGATGGACTTGCTGCGGCGGGGACCAGGTCGTCCCCCTGACGTGCTTGTTGCGGTGGCACCGGGTGCAGCGTGGTCCAAATCTTTAGTCGAGAATCGTATTTGGGGGCGGGCAAAGGCAGGGAAGGGGGCAATGTTCGAGGTCGTGGGACAGGCGGAAGGTCGGGGCAGGCAGCAGGTTTTGGGAGTCGAGAAACGTAGCAAGAGGTCTGGTACAGGAAAGGGGGAATAAACACTTTGGGAACGCTTTGCTAAGGCACGAGGCAACATAGATCCAGAAAGGAGTGTTGGGGGATTACCTTAGTGGGGAAGCCCCTGGCATTTACCCAATTAACGGGGCGGGCCCTTTAAAATCCTCGAAAAGAGCGCGCGCCTTAGGACACAGGCACGCACGCCTGGGCCGGGCAAGGACGCGGGCGGCCAGGAGGGGTTAGGGCTCCGGAGTTGAGACCCCCGGCTGCCCCCGGGCCCAGCGGGGCACCCCCCCCGGTGGGCACCCGGGGGGGGGCAACGGGTGCCCCCGGGCCCCGGGCCGAGGGCAGGGGTGCCGTGACGCCCCCCCCCCTTAGGTCTCCCCTTTTTTGGGCTGAAGGAACTAGGTAAATTTGGATTCAGGATATTGGACTCTGGTTCCGGGGACCCCCTTTTCGGGGCCGAAGCCCCCCCAATCAATAAAAAATAATCGCTTCCCCCTGACGATCTTCAATTCCAGGATATCCTTCCTTCAAAGACATCCGGGGATTTAGCATGGAGTTTGAGCGGGCCCCTCTGGGAGAACCGGTTCAGGACCCAGGGGTTTTGGGAGGGAAACATGAAAGGCGTTAGGGCCCGGGAGAGATGGAGGCAGACAGAGTTTATAGGACACCGGTTCATTTGTCGCGAAATCTGAAGGGGTCCCAAAAAACCCGGGCCCCCAATTTATAAGGGGGGATTTTGAGGCGTATATCCCCTAGACAGAGCCACCCCCTATCCCCTGGGAGGCGTAGGGGGGGTCCTCTTTTTTGTCAGCTTGGGTCTTCATACGGGCAGAAGCCGGGTAGGGCTTGTCGGGTCTCTCGCCAAAGGGTCTTGTATCCTGAACCTGTTGTCCTCGGGGGGGGACCTCGGAGGAGGAACCAGGGGGAGGGAAGGGCGTGGGTGACGGCCATAAACCAGGAAAGGAGAAGGCCAGTAGGTCGGATCCCGATGATTAAAGAGAACCTGCCCAAGTAGCAACTTGGACCATTGCCCTGCATCCGGAAACAAGTGGAAGTACCCCCCCCAAGATTTGGTTACCCCTCCACCTGTCCATTGTCTGGGGTGATATGCGGAAAGAAAAACCCAGCTTGATTTGCAACCCCGGGAACACGAAAACCCCGAATTTGGAGACAAACTGGCCCCTCGGTCGGGACGATGGGGGGAAGGTAAGCCATGTGCAAAAGATGTATGGTAAAGTATCCTGCCAATTGGGGGAAAAGGGAAACCCGGGAAAGGGGCAAAATGGGACATTTTAGAAAAATGGGGTCGTGACACCCAGATGACCGATTTTCCCCGACGAAGGAGGGGGGGCCCCGTGAAAAAATCCATCCCCTATGTTTTCCATGGAGATTCTGGAACTGGCAGAGGGACTAAGAGCCCAGGGGGGCCCTTGGCGGGAAACCCCTTGTTTTGGGCACATGTGGTGCAGGAAAGAACAAAGTCCTTACGTCTTGGGAGGGTTGGCCCCCAGTAGTGAGTGAAATGAGAGGAAAAGGGAGTTGTACCCCGGATGGCGGCCGAAGAGGCTATGCCCCCAACCCAGAATTCTCCCTCCTGAGTAGGGGCGCACATGGGTTCTGCCTGGGGAACGCTGCGGAATCACCGGAGCCACGGGGGACCAGTCGTTCAGGGGGCGGTGATTTGCTGAGGCAAGGTTCCTCCCCGGGGAAAGTCGAAGAACGGAGAGGGCTCCCCTTGATATTTTTTGGGGCCAGTCGGAAGTGGAATTAAAAATTTAAAAAACGGGAGAAAAAAAGAGACCACCGGGCCTGGCGAGGATTTAGGCGCTGACCCGTCTGTGGGATTGCAGATTTTTATGGTCTGTAAGCGTCAATGGTGTCGAGCCCTCCAAGAGATTCGCCCTCCCCGGCCCAATTTTTGGCCCAGCTCCCGTCTCCAATGGCGTAATTTGTTCTGCCGAAGAGAAATTTTAGAAAAAAAAACCGCATGTGAGGGTTTTTTCCTTTAGGGCCCCCTTCTGGGTCAGGACCCCCCCCCTGCTCCCAGGAAGAGGCATCTACCCCAGGCTGAGGGTCTTCGGCCCGGACGGACCAAAAGGGTGGGGAGGAGAAGGGAATTTAAATTGGGAAAGTTTCCCGAAGATGGGGCCCAATTAGGATTACTTTCCGGGTGAGGCCACAATGGGAGCCACTCCCCGTAAAAAAGTGGGGAATAAATGCCGGTATAGTTGGGGGAATCCTAGAAAACGTTGAATCCCCCGGGAGCCACAGGGGGGGGCCACTTTTGGGATCGCTAGAGTTTGCAGGATCCATCTAAAGGCCCCCCCGATCAGAGACTATGTCCCCGGAAAAAAAAGGCTGGGGGGTTTGGAACCGACACTTCTCCATTTTGGATACGTCGGTTGTCCCGGGGGTGGGGACTTGGTGTACTGTCTGGGTGGGCCTGTATGCAGGGGAAAAAAATCAAAAAACGTCCGGGTATACAATACGCAGGTTCCCCGCGGGCCCGGAACACGTTTTTGAAAAAAATTGGAAACGGGGGGGGTTGCATGCCCAAAAGGCCACGAGATATTCGAAATGCCGTCTCGTGTGTTGAATCCGTTTTTCCATTCGTCCCCTTTGAATTCTATGGGGTTGTGGGCCCCCACGTAGATCCAACTTGGAAAACACTCTAGCCCCCTTGAGCGTAAAAAAGCTCCGAATTCTGGGGAGGGTAGCTTTTTTTTTTTAGGTGATCTTTTTTTGCCCCTAGTCTATCACGGACGGAAGAAACCATCCTTTTCTGCACGAAAAAAAAACCCGGCTGGTGGGGAGGAGGATTACGGATGAATCCTTTTGCAGATTCTCCAGAATGTAGGCCCCAAAGGCCCGAGTCCGGCAGGACAGTGGGTAGACCCCCCCCCGCGAGGACTGGTTTTCCCCGGGGGGGGGTCAATAGGGGGTCGTAAGGCCGAGTGGTGAGCGAATCGGCCCCTTCTCGAGAATAATCCCCAAAAATCCTTGGTATCGGCGGCAGGCCAGGCAACGGTTTGAAAGCGGAGGGGGAGAAGTGGTAGGCCCCGGGGGGTACCTCCCAAGCAGCGGTTCTGGCATTCCCCGGGCCCAACGAGGACTTCGCCCGTTTCCATCGAGGTAGGGGGGTGGCCTTGCAGCCCGGGAAGCCCCAAAGGATAGCCGAGGAAGCCCGGGGCAGAAATGGAACCTAATCTTCTCTTTACAGAGCACCCCCACGGAGAGTCACGGGCCGGGTTTTGTACCGGGTGGGAACAGTGAGGAGCTCCCCCCTGACCGAGGGGTAAGCAGCGGGTTTTTCCACCGGACTACGGTATCCCCGGGCCCGGGGTTACCCAAGAGGCTAAGATGAAATTCCCGGGAAAAATCCCGAGTCCAGGAAGGGAGAATCCGGAAGAAGGCCAGCTCAGAAGCACCCTACTGGCATATAAAAAGGGAGAGAGGAAAATCACCTAGGGCCCTCTCCCACGCACCTAGGTGAGAGCGTTTCCGGGCGCGAGGACGAGGGGGACATTTCTGCGGGAAATGGTCCGGGCTGGCGCCCCTAGAGGCATGTTTCTGCCCGACGGCGGTTCAGTTCTTGCTGTTAAATGAGCCCGGGCCCCCTTGCATCGGGTTTCCCCCTTGAGGGTTTTAGGAGGTGGAATAGGAGAATGCTGGAACACAGGAGCCCGGTGGAAACGCCGACAGGAAGAAGTCCTTTTTTGGCGAAGCTCCTCCTGCCCCTCCGCAACCTTAATCAATACGAGTAGCTAGATGTATTAATTGTTTAGGGGGGAGGGAGGTTTTCTGCCAAAAAGTCTTTTCCCCGCTGGACAGACCCTTCATGAAGGTAGCGCAGAGGGCGGCATTGTCCCATGCGAGTGAAGCCCGGGTACGGAATTGAACCGATAGTCACCCCCAGAAGACTCCCCTGACGGAGGCTCAAGGGGCGGTCTGGCGGAGGGGGCGCGGCCGGCTCCTGAAGATGGGGCGGAATTCCCGGGGGAAGGTCTGTAGGTCCGCAGTCACAGGGTGCCTCTGTAAGGGGGGTTGCCCAAGCCAGGGGGCCCTTTCCCGGAAGTAGAACCCCAAAAAAGGCCCCCTTAGACCTCTCCGGGGGGAAAAAAGTCCGCCTCAGCCCAGTGCATTGAGCATGATAACGAAAAACCCCCAGGGGCTTGGGATCATCGGCAAAGCTGGAGGGTAGAGGGGCCAAGCTTGGGGCCCACGGGGGCCAAAGAACTGCAATGTAAACGGAGCCACGGATGGGGGGGGGAGCTGCTGTGGGTGCAAGAAGCTGACGCATCTGGCGGTGAGCGGCCCAACTGCTGACCTTGTTGTGCGATTTGTTGGATTGCTGGGGGAACAAACGTCGGGATTTTCCCTGATGCTTGGCGGGGCACCTTGGCGGGATCCCATGGCTGGATCTAAATGAAGGGCTTCGGTAGTGGATCCGCCGGACCACCCCAAGCGTGGTAGTTAAACCAGCCCGGGAACGGAATCTAAGAGCCCCCCGGGTTTTCCCAGAGCCCCCCGAAAGCGGGTGGACTTGCTGCGGCGTGAGGCTACCAGGGCGTCCCCCCGAGTGACTTGCTTGCGGTGGGAGCCGAGGTGCACGTGGGACCGAATTTGTGTCTGAGAATCGAGTCGTGGGCGGCAGAAGGTAGGACAGGCGGCAATGGTTTTGAGGTCTGGGCAGGCGGGAAATCGGGGCAGGAGCAGAGGTTCGGAGTCGAGAAGAAAGAGGGCTGGTACACGGAAAGGCGGAATACATTTGGGAACGCTTTGCTAAGGACGAGGCAACATAGATCCAGCAAGGAGTGTTTTGGGACGTACCTTAAGTGGGGAAGCGCCCGGCACTTAGCCAATTAACGGGGGGCTGGGCCCCTTTTAAAACCTCAGAACGAGCGGCGCGGCCTTAGGACACAGGCAGCAACCTTGGCCGGAGAGGGGCGCGGGCGGCACAGGAGCGAGGTTAGGGGAGTCCCTGGGGAGTTGCAGACCCCCGGGTGTCCGGGCCGCGGCGGCACCCCACCCGGGGGCCCCGGGGAGGGGGTCACGGGTGCGCCCGCGGGCCGAGGAGCAGGGGGTGCCGTGACAATCGGATACTTCTTTTGCCACACAGACCTACAAGACAAAAGGGCAGAACTTTCAAGTAGGGGGGGTCCCGAAGGCGAAAGAGCCAGAGTAAGAAGAAAAAAAATGGGAAAAATTTCAAAACTATTCAATAGAACCGTTGTGACTGGGAGGGGCCTGGCCTGGGATTTAAATGTTATGCCACCATATACAGTACAGTGAGTATGCCCCTCAATATTTTGTAAATATTGTATAATATTTTTAGGGGGACAACACTGAAGATATGACACTTTATAAAATTTGAAAAGGGTGTCCAGTTACGGGCCCCTCAAATAACTCAAAACACAACCGTCAAGGGGCCTTTAAACCATTGGAAACAAAAGGGAAATTACACCCCAAAGGTGAAAATGGAAAAATTGTCCCTAAAGTGCCCCAATATTTTGTACAGCCCCCAATTATTTTCCACACTGCCTTTTCTCCCCCTGGGAAATGGAAAACCATTAGAGCTTAACGGGTTTGCAGCCACGGAATCCTCTTTGTTCCCCCATGATAAAATCCCCGAGTGGGGTTTGGTTAGGGGGACCTTGCTTCCTCCCATTTCTATTTGATGATCCCCAACAAAAATGCTAAATGGGGGTGAAGGTCGGGAGACTTTGCTTGGCCATCCAGCATTTTTAATTTTAAAATTTTTCTTAACAAGGGGGGGGGGGGGCCATCTTGGGAGAATGTTTGGGGCCCTTTTTAAATCATTTTGGGAATACGCTTGGGGCCCCTTTTTCCCTTGGAGGGGGGGATCATGCTCTCCCCTTTCAAGGTATTTTCACAGGACCATTTTGGGTTTATTAAGGTTCCCTAAAATGAACTTTTAGCTCCTCACACCCGCAGCATTTAAAAGCTTTTCCAAACCATGCCACTCCCCACCATTTTTGGGCTGAAAGCCAAGCCCACACTTGTTTTTTGTCCCTCCTCACCGGGTTTTTCCCGCCAAAAAAAACCCTTGACCCCATCTAAACCCAATGGGTTTTTTTTGGGTTTTCATCAGACCAGGACATTTTTCCCAGAAATTTCCATGCCCTTAATCTGTTACCGTCACAAACGTCCGTAGGCTTTCTTGGGGCATTATCAAAAAAGAGGCTTTCTTTTTGGATGCCCAAAAGCAGCCCAATTTGATGCAGTGTGGCGGCGTTTGGTCAAGCATTGTTTTGTTAAAACCCGATGAAAGGTCCTTGCCCCCGGGGCTGCGGGCTCATTTTCCGGGTTTTGGAAATCTTCTTATAGCCTAGGCCTTTCCCCCCCTTTTTACAGCAAAAAATTTTTTTTTCTTTGATCCCAAACAGTTCTTTGCCATGAGGGGCTATGCTGAAAATTTCAGTGGGCCAGTATGGGAGAAATGTGAGAGCGATAACACAAAATTGAACACACTTTCTCCCCTTTTACAAACCCGAGACCCTTTTAAACAACCCAAAAAGTCACATGAGATCGGGGCCCCGGGGAAAAAGGAAAATTGGGCCCCAATTTGGGCCCTTTTAAAATTTTAGGGTATACTCACTTGTGTTGCCGCAGTTTAAAACATTGGGGTTGAGTTTAAATTTTTAAGGGTAACCCCCCTTTTTCACTGTTTTACAAGCTGTACCTGACTACTTAAAATTGTTTCCGAGTGTCAAAATTCAGTGTTGTCCTGAAAAGATATGTTTAAAACAAAAATTTATAAAAAATTTTTGAGATTAAATGTATATAGAAAGCAAAAATGTTGTACAAACAATTGTGCCCCCCCAGGTGGAATTTAAAAAAATTTAGGGAAAACTAGGGGCGACATGTATGTATGAGGCTGCGCCACAAGTCTGGTGTCCTTTTTACCCCCAAAAAATTTGGGGGCCCTGTTTGCTTTTATTTTTAATAAGGGGCACTCCCGTATTAGGGGCCCTTACAAAGTGCCGCTTCATTTTGTAAAGCGCCTTTAGATCGGGGGGGATGCTGGGGGGGTGTTGCACAAAAGCCGTACAAAAACTACATATTTAAATCTTTAAAGGGCAAATCCCCGGGGGGCATTACTGCTGGGGCAAAGGTAGAGGGACTTTTAAAAAGTGGGCTTACCCTTTAGGGGGAAAAAAATTGTTGCTTAGGTTTTTTTAGGGAAAAAACGGGTAAAAAACTATGACCCTTCCCGTAGGGGAAAAGGTTCATAGATTAGGCACAATTTCCCACGCTACAAAGACACAAAAAAAAAAACGTCTGGGGGTCAAAAATCATACATGTTGCTTTAGATGTACAATTAAAAAATTAATAAATAAAGATTAAAAAATAAAAAAATATTGAAAGTTCCAAATATCCCCCTATTGCCATTTTACAAATAAAAAACAAAAATAAAAAAAGATTACACATAATTGGTATTGGTGCATCTGAAAAAAGTCTGATTTTATTAAAATAAACCAATTTTTCCATTTTGTTTTTTTTCCACATTTGGGAAAAAAAGTTTCAAGGGAACAAAATTGGTCATTTTTGTGTCCCAAAAAATTTTTAATAAAAAGTGAATAGTCTCATGTAAACTAAAATAGTTGCAATAAAAAATAACCCCCTTAAAACCGGCAGAAAAGAGACCAAAAATTTTAGGACCATAAATGGAAAAGGGAAAAAATTTTTTGGGTGCAGAAAATGGGGCTGGGAAACCCCAAGTTTAAATAATAGAAAATATTTAAATTTTTAAAAAGTACTAAAACATTTAAAGAAAACTTTTACCCCAATTTGGGTATTTAGGGCTTTACTGAAATAAACAGGAGATGGTTGAAAGGGGACATTTTGCCAAAAAAAAAGGGGGGGGGAATGCCCGAGCTGTTTTTTTAGTAAACCCCGCCTAGCACATTTTTATTTTTTATTATTAAACTTTAAAACCTTTTTAAAATAAGCAGATAATACTCCTTCTACTGATCTGAAAAAAAATTTATCACAATGTTTTCTCTTTAAAGGGGTTTTTTCCCCATGAGGGTTTTCACAGAAGCGCTCTTCACTTCGGCCCTTTTGGGCTTTTCCCCCTTCCTGTGCAGGCTATGGGCAGTTCTGCAGTTGACATTACAGCTATGCCTTTAGGACATTGGTAATGGAGGGGTTTTAAAAAAAAAAAAAAAAAAAACTATCCCAAACAAAAGGGAATTTTGGGTTTTTAATCGTTGAGATAGGGAGAGCTTTTTTTGTCATGAAGAAAGCTTCTTTGAAGGTTTTATGCAGGAAAATTTTTTTAGGGATAACACAAAAATTTTTACATAAATGCAATAACATTAATATTTCTATTAAAAACTGTACAATTTAGTAAAAAAGAAAAACCTACTTTATGTGCTTCCAAGACTCATTGTTACCTACAGAGTGACTTATCTTTATAGCTACTGTATTTGCTCTCTCTGGTCAGTTACTCTGAACGGTTAAAATTTTCTCAGTAATAAAGACAAAAGCACACAGAGAACCAAGCTCCTGTGCTGCTGATAAGACACAGTAGGGAATGACATTACCGGCCCATCTGTTGCTAGAGCACAGAGGTGGTCTGTTTAACTCTAGTGGAAGCTTGAAATAAAAACAAAATAAAAAAATAATTTGTCAATAATTTTTATTTACATGTTTGAAGCTATCAATAAGATTGGAATACCTCTTTAATTGTGAAAGTACATACCACCATAGATGAAATAACAGTGCTCTTTTTACTCCCATTGTTACAGGTCGATCCTTCTAACTACTATGAGGCATGTGTGAAAGATTCCTGCGCTTGCGATGAAGGAGGAGATTGTGATTGTTATTGTACAGCTATTGCAGTGTATGCTCAGGCTTGTCTCTCCCAATGTATTTGTGTTGAGTGGAGGACTCCAGACCGTTGTCGTAAGTATCCTTTACAAAGAACTTAAAAGTGGTTTTACTACAAAGCCATTTAATGCCCTCTTGTCCTCTCTTCAGCTTCAGTGTCTTGATAAGGGGGCGTGTATAATTAGTTTGAACTGCATAGCATGTGAACCAGCAAGCTTGACATCACCATGCCTTTTCCCACAGTGTGCTCACGCTAGTCAAACAAAGGTCTGTTTATGTAAAGTCATGTAATATAAAGTACAAGAGCTATGAGTAGCTACAGTGTAGCTGAGTGGTTAGCACTTCTGCCTTTTAGCATAGGTCCTTGATTCAAATCCCTGCAGGAACTAAACGTGGATATTTTTGCAATGCACATACCTGACTGGGGTTTCTTTTTTCTTTTTATTTATTTACACTGACTAATTACTAAGAAACACAGAAAACAGGAGTAGAATGACAACACCTGGGGTTGAACACTTAGCAGCGAGTGTGTGTGATTATTAAGGAGGAAAGCGACTGAAAGTAGCTGCCTGAGAGGAGAGATGATGTCGGAGCATGTGCAGCCAAGACTGAGAAGCTCTCGTCACTGGTCATATCCCCTAGAGAAGAGCTTTACACTATAGATTACTAAGATATCATCTAAAACTAAAGTGGTACAGAAGTTTTAAGAATGATGAAAATATTTATTATTTAGTTTGCAAGCTTCCCCCATCAATTTTACTTCATAGTAAAACCCCTTTGACCTTTGTTAGAAGAATACTGTCCGTTAGTTACATTTTTTTTGAACATCTCATAAGTAGTCATGTACTATGTGTTTGTTATCTTTTTATGCAGCTGTGTTCTGTGACTTTTATAATACGGAGGGCCTGTGTGAATGGCATTACAGAGCTTGTGGTGACACCAATTGCATGAAAACCTGTAGAAACCCAAACGGAAATTGTGTAACTGAAGCAGTTAAAGTGGAAGGTAAGGACAACCACTGGCTTCTTATTTAGTCTTTCTAACTCATTACTGGTTAAAATTCATAATGATATCTGACAAGTTTATATTGACATTGTCAACATTAACTTACAGATTAGTTTTGGTCAATTGAATATTAACAAGTTTCTGACTGGATCATTTACTAGTACCCCTCTTTGCGACCAAGCACATTTGCTTTTTGTTAAGTACATATAGGTTTGGACAAGATTACACTTTATCACACTTAGTTATTCTACTATTTTTTTTTTTTTTGCTTTTTTTACGTGATACATGAGGTTTTATTTTTATACTTTTTTATTTCAGAAAACAAAACAGTAAAAAATCCATTTTTTTGCATGTTTCACTTTTCGGTACCAAATGAATTTTTGAGTATCTGTTTTCTATTTAATTATTTATTTTACATATTTTGCCTCCCATAAAGTTAGAGAAAAACCTCGGGGTTGTATTTTTACATAACTCTTTATTTGAAAGTTGCTGATTTCCCATAAAGGGGGGTAATTTTGGGATGGGAAAAAAATAGAGATAAGGGGGGTTGGAAAAAATTTTTTTTTTTTTAAAATTTTTTATTTAAAATTTTATTTAATTATTAAATTTTTACAACCAAAAATCCCTTAATAAGTTCATTTTTTTTTTTTTAAAATGAAAAAAAAAAAAAATTTGGTTTCTTATGTCACTATATTCTGAGGACTATAACTTTTCAAGTTTTCTCTACATGTAGCTGCGAACTATTCCTCACTTTGGTCATGACACCCGTGGCGAAATTGTGGGCTTCCAATCAGCTAACATGGCAGCGGAATCTTTACGGCTTCCCCACCACCATGTTTTTTTGTTTTACAATTCCTACACTTCAGTATTTGGGTGTATGAACAACTGCGTCCCCTATAGTGAAGCACCTCTAGGGGGGCTCAAAGTTAAAGTAAAAATAAAAAAAAGTTTAAAATATATATAATTTTAATATATTAAAATATAATTATATATTAATAATATATATATATTTAAAATAATATAATTTTATAATTAAAAAATATATATAAAGATTAAAATTCAGATCACTCCATTTTGCCCCTTATAAAAAAAAAAAATAAACTAATAAAAAAGTTACACATTTGGTATCGCGCATTTTCCGAAAAAGTTCTATCTATTTTAAAGAACATAATTTATCTCATACCCTGAAGATCACTCAAGTCCTAGGGGGTTAGTACATAAAAATTTTGGTCGCAGAAAAAGGGGCCCCCGTGCAAATTTCTAAAATAAAATGTTTTGGGAATTTTTTTACGGTACCCAAAAAAAAAAAGAAACGAGTTTGGTATTGCCGGATGGTTATCAACCTGTAGAATACAGATGAGATAACACATAATTTTTACCAATGATCGAACGCCTGCAAACACGCGCATATCCGGTTTTTTTTTCACATTTCCCCCCCACTTTTGAATTTTTTTTTCATTTTCAGAGTATATTCTAAAGGTTGGGAATGACGAATTGAAAGAAAATCTTGTCCCAAAATAAAAAACCCTCATATATCTGATAGATGAAAAAGTAAAAAAATTAGATCTGGGAAGGGGGGTGAGGGGGCGAGGAAAAGAATTAAAAAAAAGGGCTATCGTTAAGGGGTTAATACCATTTGGGGATTCATATGGCTCTTTGAAATCTTTGTATTCCACATTTTTGGATGAACAAAATATAGCAAAGCTGATTTTTATTTATTTTTTCAGTGTACGGTATAAATGATGTGTTAATTTTATTAAACGCTTCAATATGATTACTGCCATAACTTTTTTATTTTTCTGTGTACAAAGCTGTGTAGGGTCTTTTTGCAGGATAAGTTGATGATTTCGTTGGTGCCATTTTGGGGACATATGTCTTTTTGATTGCTATTCAACCTGTTTGGGAAGCAAGATTAAGAAAATATAGCAGTATTTGTAGTGTTTTTAAAGCGTATGACATGTTATGCGTATGACATCATTACATTACATAACCCAATTTTTTATCCTTTTTTTTTTTTTTTTTAAGTAAGCCCCGGGGGGGGCTAGGGTCCCAATAATCCGGCCCGGGCACTTTGGCTTGTTCAACGGCTTTTTGCGGGGAGTATTACACACCGCAATAAAACCCGGGGTTTTTGGAAACCCCGCTGCTCCCCTGTCTTTCAATTTGACATTTAATCCATAGCTCTCGGGGAGCTATGAATTACCGTAAAAACGGGGCGAATGTTGGCGTATTGAAGCGCAAATACACAGAGAAAAAACACCCCCAAATTTTTGCAGTAAAACAAAATATTCTTATACCCACACCTCAACACACACACCAGACACACACACACCAGACACACACACCAGAACATCAACAAAACACAACCCCAACACACCCACAAAAGCAAATAACCCACTCAGAAAACCCCCCAAAACAACCCCACCTCAGACAACACACACACACTCAGACACAAAACCCCTCAGACACCCCCCACCAAAACCCGACCAAAAACACTCAAACACACACACCAACAACCCCCAAACCACCACACACCAAAACACCTCAGACACCCCTCAGACAACACACTCAAAACACCTCAGAACACACAAAACTCAGAACACCTCAGAAAAACACTCAACCACACAAAAAAAACACACTCAAAACACACATAACACCAAAACACACCAAAAAAAACCCCCCCCTCAAAAAAAAAAAAAAACATCAGACACCACACCAACACACAACACACTCAAAACACCCCCCTCACTCAACACAACAACCACCCCAACACACCACACCTCAACACACCACACCAGACAAACACACTCGACACACCCCCAATCACCAAACACACACACACGTACACACACACTCAGACACATATTCACACACTCAGACACATACTCACACACTCAGACACACACACACTCAGACACACACACTCAGACACACACTCAGACACACCACAATCCACACACACACACACTCAGACACACACTCAACACACACCCCACACCAAACAACACTCAGAACACCACTCAGAAACACACTCAGACCCCACACTAAAAAACTCAGACACACACCCCAAATCCCGACACACACACCAACACACACTCAGACACACACCAACACTCAGACACACACACTCCAAAAACACACTCGGACCCCACACACACTCAACAACACACTCAGAAACACATTTAAACACACACACCAGAACACACCCAACTAACACACACTCAGACAAACACCACTCAACACAACCACCATCAGACCCAAACCACACCCAACACGACACACCACCCCCAGAACACAAAATCAGACACACACCCCCTCACTCAGACACACACTCACACTAACACACACCACACCCGACCCCAACACTCAGAAAAAACACACTCGACACACCCAACTCAGGAAAAACACCACCCCAACACACACACTCAAACACCACACTCAACACACACAACTCAGACACACACACCCCCTCAAAACACACACTCAGACACACCAAAACCAAAACACACTCAGACACACACACACACTCAGACAAACCACACACTCCACACACCCCTCAGACACAACACCATCAACAAACACACTCAGACTCACCACACACACACTCAAAAACACAACCACTCAGCACACACCACACTCAACACACCACTCACTCAGACACACCACAAAACCCCAGACACACACACACACTCAGAAGAACACACACTCAGACACCCACCTAACACACACACCTCAGAACACACACACCAACAAAACCCAAATCAGACACACACACACACTCCTCAGACACAACCCCTCAGAAAAACACACTCAAAAACACACACTCAAACACAAACACAAACAGAACTAAACCCCACACTCAGACACACACACCCCCAGACCACAAAAAACCAGACCCCCACCACACCGACACACAACTCAACACACCAACCAACCCCACCACACTCAGAAAAAACACACACCTCAGGGCACACACACTCAGACACACAAACCCCACACCGAAAAACACACACAATTCAGAAAAAAACCACTCATCAACAACTCAAAAACACACTCAGACACACACACACCAAACCCGACACCCCCAACCCAAAACTCAGCACCACCACTCGACCACCCTCAGACACACAAAACACCAAAACCCCACTCAGACAACACACACACACTGCACAACACACAACCACACACACACCCAACACACACACTCAACACACCACATCAGCCCCCCCCCCCAAAACCCCCCAACCAACCACCCAACAACAATCACACAAACAACTCAACAAAACCCCCCAACACCAACACACCCCCAACACCCCACACTCAGACACACACACAAATCGAAAACACACATCAACCCCCAAACACACAAAACCCTCCACCAATCAACACAACCCCACCAGACCACACACTCAGACACACACCACTCAGAAAACACACCCACCACACAAAAAAAAAAACCCCCCCCAACCCCCCTTTTTCCCCCCACCCCCTCCCCAAAAACACACACCCGCACACACACCAGACAACACACCCGAAAACACACACACACTCAGACAACACACACACCCACTCAGACCCACACACACACCCAAAACACACCCCCAAAAACACACACACCAGAACAACACCAGACACACACCACACTCGAACAAACACCGACAAACCCCACTAAAAAACACCACAACCAAACCCACTCAGACACCACACAAACAAACACCACGCGACACACCAAACACTCAACACCTACTCAACCCAACACACAAACTCAACCAAAACACACCAGACACACCACAGAAACACACTCAACACACACCAAAAAACACTCAGACACACACACCACAACCCCAACAACACACCACCAAAACAAGACAACACCATCAGACACTCAACCCCAGCCAACACCACTCAGACACACAACACCACCCCCCCCCCCCCCCCCCCCCCCCCCCCCCCCCCCCAGAAACACACACACACCCCCATCGGACACACACCACACTCGGACACACAACTCAGACACACCCACACACTAGACACCACACACACACTCAGACACACACTCAGACACACACACTCAGCACATACCCACACTCAAACCATCTCAAAACACTCAGACACACACACCAGACACAACACTCAGACACACACACACTCAGACACACACACATCACCAGAAAACCCCAACACACTGACACACACAACAACCCCCTCAGACACACACTCAACCCCACCAGCACAACACACTCAGAAAACACCACACATCAGACACACACACACCAAAACAAAACGCACCCCACTCGGCAAACAACAGAACACCACTAACCCAAAAACACCCTCACACAGACACACACACACGGACATACAGACACTCAGACACACACAACCCCAGACACACACAACCACACTCAGACCCCACACACCACCACCTCAACACACACACACAACTCAATTTCACACACTCAGACACAAACCCCACACTCGACACACACAACACCATCAGATCCACACCAAACACACACACCCTCAGATCCACACTCAAAACACCAACTCAGAACAAAACAAAAACCACCCGACCCCAAAAACACACCCTCAGACACACAACCAGACAAACCGACACACACCCTCAAAACACACCCAGACACACCCCCTCAGACCCAAAACACTCAGACCCCCACACCTCAGACACACAACACTCAGACACACAAACTCAGACACACACAGTACATTTTTACTTTCATGAAGATATTGCTGTTTCCCTCCTATTACACTCCGTAGTCCTGGTCTCTGCAGTGCGGCTCCTCACTCACTAGAGACCTGCAGGATGTGGGTACCTGTGGGAGCTGCTGAAGTCACGAGGACAGGACACTGCAGCTGCAGGAGCTGGTCCGGAGCAGAGATCACAGCAGGGGGCGGAGCAGAGATCACAGCAGGGTGGCGAGCCTCCCCACTGCCGGACACTGTGCTGTGCCCGGGGATCTTCCTGACTCAGGGCAGTGTGAGCAGCCGGCGCCCCTCCTTCCCTCCAGACTCCCCGTCACCTCCTGCAGTCGCTGTCCACCTTCCCTGCACCTAGCAACCATGCTGAGCTGTGTGTGCGTCCCGAGCGCACACACAGCTCAATAGATCGTCGGTGGTCCAGGCCCGCAGCCTGGAGCTGGCGGTATGAGACTCGGGGCACAGGCAGCTTTGTTCGGGGCTTGTGCCCCGAATAAACCTGCCTAGCGACGCCCCTGGTACTAGCACTATTACACAATAAAAACATTTCCTGCTTTCAGTGTTTTCTAATAGCCATAACTTTTTTATTTTAATGCTGACAGAGCTATGAAAGGTTTTTTTTTGCCAGCTGGATTGATATTTTCATTGCTACCACCTTGGGTTTCACATGACTTTTCAATCACTTTTTATTCCATTTTATGTTCAGCAGACTGTAAATAAAACAGTTCTGGCATTTTTTTCTTCCTTTTTTTTTGACACTGTTTATCTGGCAGCAGAGCTGGGACAAACTATTCTGGTGCCCTAAGCAGATAAGGCTCAAAGCGCCCCCCAAATGGAAAATTCAGCCCACTCCATCCTTCTTGCACCCCCTTTTCTGCCTGGGATGAAGTGGCGCCCTAAGCGGTTGCCTACTTTCGCCTACCCATCGTCCCGGCCCTGTCTGGCAGGTTACATAAATGGATGATTTTATAGCCCAGGACACACGCAGTGATGTTAACTTGTTTATATTTTTTTCCTTTTTTTTTCAGTGATAAGCATTTGTAACGGGTATAGGTGGTGGTTGTTATTTTTACTTAGTTTTTGGTTTGTTTGTTTTTTTACACTGTTTCTTTTTTTTTTTTACTTGTCCCAATAAGGGGCTATCTTGATCAATGTTATAATGTATTGCGTAAAGATTAAATTTCTGTAAATTTACTGAACAGCCATCAGCCCTTTGTTTTCAGAAATAGCTGGGGCTTAAAATAGACAAGCCGATAGACTTTGTTGGCTGTCACGACCCGGGGTTGCTATTTGCAACTTTTGGGGGGGTTAAAAGGGCCGGGTTGGGAATAAACCCCACCTTTTAAGCACACCCCGCTCCATTACATAAAATCTCTGCAGCGATTATGCGGGCACAGCTTCTGAGCCTCCATTATTGCCATGATGAAAAGGTATGTCATGTTGCGGCAAGTACATACTGCCAATGACTTACCTGTACATCAAATATCAGGAAGGGGTTTTAAAAGTGCCTAAGGGGGCTGAATTTTAAAGTAAGGTAAAAACCCATCATTTAGTTGTAAAGGGGAAAGACGCTTGTTTTTAAATTTTTGATTTGTTTTCCCACAAATCTAGGGCCCTTTTTTCTGTTACCCAGGCTTTATGTGTTACCTTTTTTTAGGCGTTTTTCCTCATGCCCCGAAGAAAACCCTTTTTTTGAAAATTTACATGGATTTTAGCCTTTTGGCTGCTACGATCATTTGGGATACTACTATAAGATTGGAGACCAAATCCAATCCTGCACGAATTGTGAAATCTGGTGAGTTATTAGGATTTATAGTATCTCACCTTGACTTTAACATTTTACAGGTAATATGTACCTTATACATTTTTTAATTTTATTTTTCAGCGAATGCACAAGCGAAGGCATTTATTGTGAATATAATAAGGAAGGTATGTTTTAAGACATGCACACAAATATGTGTTATGTGCATATTACAGGAAAGGTACTGAAAACAGAAAAAAATACACTGCTAAATAGGTTATAAAGTGCTCGAGAATAGGTGATAAGACCCTCACCTGATGGTATTGTACTGTGTCTTACACTATGCAGCTTTAAACATATATGTGAGATCCATGGGTATCCAGCAACTGCTATCTCCTCCCTCTATTGGGATGTCCCGTAACGATGGAATCTTCTATGTATTTAGAATAAAAAAATATTCTCTTTCTTTCTTCCTAGAAAGAGAGTGGATAAAGAGAGGTAATCCTCAATGTTACATTTTAAACAGTTAATAAATTTACCATTTATTACAATAGTCTACTACTGTTTCATTCCACCGATCTCCTGGTGGAGGTGCAACATTAAAGCACCAGACCGTCCCTCCATATCCACCCTTTTTCTTGGAAGACAGAAAGAAGGTATTTTTTTTTTATAAATATATAATATTTGAAAAATATAAAAAATATATCTCTTTTTGTCTTCCCAAAAAAAGGGGTGTATGGAGGGTATATAT
>JAODAL010059404.1:0-21498 GCA_025379985.1 Phyllomedusa bahiana
CTAATTTTTGCTGTTACATCTACTTTCCCCCAGTCACCCCAGAGTGCAGTATATTTTGCTGTTTATGTCCTTTCTTTTCCTCCAGTACCTCCAGAACGCAGTCATTTTTTGCGTTAATCCTATCTTTCCCCCAGTCACTTCCAGAACTGCAGTCACTATTCTGCTGTTACATCTTGTCTTATCCTCCAGTCACCTCCAGAGCTGCAGTCAGTAATCTGCTCTTATTTTATGACATCCTACAGTCACCTCCAGAGCTACAGTCACTATTTTGCTGTTACATCCTATCTTATCCTCCAGTTACCTCCAGAGCTACAGTCACTATTTTGCTGTTACATCCTATCTTATCCTCCAGTCACCTCCAGAGCTGCAGTCACTATTCTGCTGTTATGTCCTTTCTTATCCTCCAGTCACCTCCAGAACTGCAGTCACTATTCTGCTGTTACATCCTATCTTATCCTCCAGTCACCTCCAGAGCTGCAGTCACTATTCTGCTGTTACATCCTGTCCTATCCTCCAGTCACATCCAGAGCTGCAGTCAGTAATCTGCTGTTATTTTATGACATCCTCTAGTCACCTCCAGAGCTGCACTCACTATTCTGCTGTAATACCATGGTCTTCAGGTAGTCTCTGTGTGTCTGAATGCTGCCCTGCCTTACAGGTGTTGGTGAGGTGGTAAAAATGGATTGCCAAATGTCACCCAGTAGGGTTCGGCCACACTGCCCGCTGCTGCGACTATTTGCCATTCTACTGCTGCCGCGTTGCTGACATTGTTCCACCGTGACATTAGAATGTGAAGAAGACGCAACAGATGTCACAAGTCTGGAGTTGGTCAATGAGCCCTGTCTCAAATTCCTGCAGTCTACTAGCTGTGTGTGGGTGGGAGGAAGGTGCTCACTTTTGTCTTGTAACCTGGATCCAGGAGGGCGGCCGCCCAGTGATCGCTGATCATTTTATTGCCTTGATGCTTGGATCATGTTGCAGGTAATGGAGCATCCAAGCACTTGTGCGAGACGCTGCCGCAAGCCTCGGGGGTGAGGGGCACTCACCAGGTCTTCCTCCTGTGCCAGCCTGTTACCACTGAAGGGTATTGGGTATCGGTGGTGTCCACCCTGCCTCCTCATCCTGACCGTCCCCACAGCCCTGGCTCGCCTCCTGTCAGATGTCCCGGGGGTTGGAAGCCCAGGACCGGTGTGGTCTTTATTCTCCAAGTGCCTCCTCCCCAGCAGTTCCTGCTTTCCTTGCTTGCGCCTGTTCCTGCTCCTGGTGCTTAAACTCTTTTCATTCTTTCCTCATTCTTTCCTCGCCTGACGCATTGAAAGCAAATCCAGCATATGACGTCGGCCGGTGAGTCTGAGGCTTGATGGAAAAAGTCCCGAGCTTCATAGGTCCTGGACCTCTGCGACTGTGATAACCTAGAAGCGGTGTTCCCACTGCCACCACTGACCATGGCTGGTGGAGTAATGTCAGTGGACTTGTGTGACCACCCTCTGCCTGAGGCCGGACCCGCACTGACACTACCCCCATCATCCTCCTCCTCCACTGATGAGGTGCTAGCCAGCTGCTGCCACAGACCACAGTGGATCCGCAATGTCATCATCATCATCATCACAGGTGACTTCCTCTTCCTCACAGTCTACATCCTCAAGCTGGGGCAAGGAAGCCACAGGCACTGCGAGGCACCGCTGACCGCTCGATATTTCTGCCGATGGACCGGCTTCCTTCTCCTCCTCTGAGGGCATCAGCGATTGGGCGTCAGTGCAGACAAAATAATCTTCTTGGGCCTCTTGATCTTTTGAAATGCCTTCTGACCCCCAACCGCTTTGTGTCATCAAAGAGCTCTTCAGAATATGGATTATCTAACGTGGTCTGTATATTAGGTGACATTTGGCCCGTGTTTGCTTCAGGTTGGACTAATGATGATGATGACAATATTTATGGCTGTGCCTGAGAGGACAAGGAGGTAAAACCGCTGGATGAAGGGTGTGATAACCACTGAAGAACAGATTGGCGACGTCAGTACTGAGATTCACAGGGAACTGACCAAGCGAGGACAGGCCTGACGGTCCTGTCACTGACGATGTGCTCGCTTGTGTGGTGTCTGGAGCACTGGAAGGAGCGCCTTGTCTCGTACCTCTAGCTCCACATCCTATGCCCCTCCTTGCTCACTTACCACCTCTAGTTCTCTCCATGTTCAAAAAGATAAATCTTTATAAGGTCAAGATTTGTTCACGGTCTCTCATTGAAGAACTGTACTGCAAACACTGCGACACAGAACTCTTCTTGAATCCCAAAAATGTACTGCTAGCAAATAGTGTTACAAATAGATTTCTCTCTATGGAATATCTGTGAACGCTGCCTTATGGAAGAACCCTCCCAGCAACACTTGCATTTCTTTCTATGGCAGATTTGTTGATGGTGTCTTCCGCAGTGGCTGGACCCCAAAACAGGAGAAATGAACTTTTGGGCACTCAGAATAAAGATGGGAAAGATGTAGCCAGCAATACAAAACTCCCTAACTATTGCTGTGTATGATTCCCTAAGATTGCTCCCCCCCCCCCCACCTCTGACTAATCTAACTAGCAGCTTTTCCTGTCCAAAATCGCTGAGAAATGGTGTCTGCATGCAAGCAAGAAGACAGAGAGCAGTGCGTTCAGTACAGAGAGTGAACTCGAAATTATGTTCAACAGGAAATACAGTGACATACATGATTTTAGCAGCCAATGAGATCTCCACACCCTCAGTGGTGACTTTTTTTTACACTCCTCTGTGCTGTGCACTGATTGGCTGGCCACAAAAACTGCAGGAAACAGCTAAAAGTGAAAATGGCGCGTTGAGCGCGTGTCTCGTACATGATTTTTTATCGAACGTACAGGAAAAAGCTTGGTTCAGCTCAGATTCTAAAAACCCGAGAAGTTCGACTCAAACCAAACATTTCTCGACCCGTTCGCTCAACACTATTCCCATCCAGTCTCCCACACTGGTACCGGCCGCACCTTAAGCTGGGTAGCAGTTGTTATCCACAAAGGGCAGCAACATTCATATGTGGCCCCTTGCTGGCTCCCCAGATGTGGCCCTCCGCTGACCCCTAGAAGTGCCCCCTTGCTGGCCCTCCAGTTGTGGCCCCTTGGTGGCTCCCAGATGTGGACCCTTTCTGGCCCTCCAGATGTGGCCCCTTGGTGGCCTCCAGATGTGTCCCCTTGCTGGCCCTCCAGATGTGGCCCCTTGGTGGCTCCCAGATGTGAACCCTTTCTGGCCCTCCAGTTGTGGCCCCTTGGTGGCCTCCATATGTGTCCCCTTGCTGGCCATCAATATGTGGCCCCTTGGTGGCTCCCATATGTGGACCCTTGCTGGCCTCCATATGTGTCCCCTTTCTGGCCCTAAATTTGGGTCCCCTTGCTGGCCCTCCAGATGTGTCCCCCCCCCCCTCCCCCAGCTCCCGCCCTCTGGCCCCAGCTCATTTCCATTACATATGTTGCTGTAGCCGATCCTCTTTCTTCTTCCTCTGTTGTAGCCGATGGCGCTCACAGGACGCGGCCTCCAGGTCGGTGCAGCTGCCACGGGGGCTGTCACCCAGCTTTTCCGGGCTCCTGAATGCTGGAAGCGCAGCAATATAGAACTAGAGAGTTAATGAAAGCTGAGCAACAACCGGGGGTCAGGCCCCTGCCCCAGAAACAGCTGCAGCAAAGATAGATAGATAGATATGGGATAGATAGAGAGAGAGATAGAGAGATAGGAGATAGATAGATAGATATGGGAGAGATAGATAGATAGATATGGGATAGATAGAGAGAGATAGATATGGGATAGATAGATAGATAGGAGATAGATAGATAGATATGGGATAGATAGATAGATATGGGATAGATATGGGATAGATAGATAGATAGGAGATAGATAGATATATAGATAGATAGATAGATAGATAGGAGATAGATAGATAGATATGAGATATATGATAGATATATACGGTAGATAGGAGATAGATAGATATGAGAGAGAGAGATGGGTGGATGGATAGACACAAAAAGTGCAATGTTATTGATACAAAATATAGGTAAATGCATAATTCTGAAGAATGGGGATGAACTCCTGAAATACAGAAGAACAGCAGCAGTATCAGGCGGACTAGACACAATATAGCAGAACAGCAGCAGTATCAGGCGGACGAGACACAATATAGCAGAACAGCAGCAGTATCAGGCGGACGAGACACAATATAGCAGAACAGCAGCAGTACAGGCGGACAGACACAATATACAGAACAGCTGCAGTATCAGGCGGGACTAGACACAATATAGCAGAACAGCAGCAGTATCAGGCGGACGAGACACAATATAGCAGAACAGCAGCAGTATCAGGCGGACTAGACACAATATAGCAGAACAGCAGCAGTATCAGGCGGACGAGACACAATATAGCGAACAGCTGCATATCAGGCGACGAACACAATATACAGAACAGCAGCAGTATCAGGCGGACTAGACACAAATAATAGCAGTAACACAGCAGTAATCAGGCGGACGAACAAGCAATATAGCAGAACATGGCAAGATAATATGGATAGAACATATAAGAACAGCAGATATCAGGGAATAACAAAATAGAAATAGCAGTATAGGGAAGAGACACAATAAAAGCAGAACAGCAGCAGTATCAGGGGGTACGAAACACAATATAGCAGAACAGCAGCAGTATCAGGGACTAGACAAAATATACAGAACAGCAGCAGTATCAGGCGGACGAACACAATATAGCAGAACAGCAGTATCAGGCGGACTAGGGCACAATATAGCAGAACAGCAGCAGTATATGCTGGACAACAAAATATAGCAGAAAAGCAGTATCAGGCTGCGAGAACAAATATAGCAGAACAGCTTCAGTATCAGGCGACAGACACAATAGCAGAACACAGCAAGTATCAGGGGGACTAGACACAATATAGCAACAGCTGCAGTTTCAGGCGGACGAGACACAATATAGCAGAACAGCAGCAGTATCAGGCGGACTAGACACAATATAGCAAACAGCCAGTATCAGGCGGACGAGACACAATATAGCAGACAGCTGCAGTATCAGGCGGACGAGACACAATATAGCAGAACACAGCAGCAGTATCAGGCGGACAGACACAATATAGCAGAACAGCACAGTATCAGCGGACGAGACACAATATAGCAGAACAGCAGCAGTATCAGGCGGACGAGACACAATATAGCAGAACAGCAGCAGTATCAGGCGGACGAGACACAATATAGCAAAAACAGCAGCAGTATCAGGCGGACGAGACACAATATAGCAGAACAGCAGCAGTATCAGGCGGACGAGACACAATATAGCAGAACAGCAGCAGTATCAGGCGGACTAGACACAATATAGCAGAACAGCAGCAGTATCAGGCGGACGAGACACAATATAGCAGAACAGCAGCAGTATCAGGCGGACTAGACACAATATAGCAGAACAGCAGCAGTATCAGGCGGACTAGACACAATATAGCAGAACAGCAGCAGTATCAGGCGGACGAGACACAATATAGCCCGAACAGCTGCAGTATCAGGCCGACGAGACCAAATATACCAGCACAGCAGCAGAATCAGGCGGACTAGACTCAATATAGCAGATCAGCAGCAGTATCAGGCGGACGAGACACAATATAGCAGAACAGCTGCAGTATCAGGCGGACGAGACACAATATAGCAGAACAGCAGCAGTATCAGGCGGACTAGACACAATATAGCAGAACAGCAGCAGTATCAGGCGGACGAGACACAATATAGCAGAACAGCAGCAGTATCAGGCGGACGAGACACAATATAGCAGAACAGCAGCAGTATCAGGCGGACGAGACACAATATAGCAGAACAGCAGAAGTATCAGGCGGGATAGACACAAGATAGCAGAAGGGCAGCAGTATCAGGCGGACGAGACACACTACAGCAGCACAGCAGCAGTATCAGGCGGACTAGACACAATATAGCAGAACAGCAGCAGTATCAGGCGGACTAGACACAATATAGCAGAACAGCAGCAGTATCAGGCGGACGAGACACAATATAGCAGAACAGCAGCAGTATCAGGCGGACGAGACACAATATAGCAGAACAGCAGCAGTATCAGGCGGACTAGACACAATATAGCAGAACAGCAGCAGTATCAGGCGGACGAGACACAATATAGCAGAACAGCAGCAGTATCAGGCGGACGAGACACAAAATAGCAGAACAGCAGCAGTGATCAGGCGGACTAGACACAATATAGCAGAACAGCTGCAGTGTCAGGCGGACTAGACACAATATAGCAGAACAGCTGCAGTGTCAGGCGGTCTAGACACAATATAGCAGAACAGCTGCAGTATCAGGCGGACGAGACACAATATAGCAGAACAGCTGCAGTATCAGGCGGACTAGACACAATATAGCAGAACAGCAGCAGTATCAGGCGGACTAGACACAATATAGCAGAACAGCAGCAGTATCAGGCGGACTAGACACAATATAGCAGGACAGCAGCAGTATCAGGCGGACTAGACACAATATAGCAGAACAGCAGCAGTATCAGGCGGACTAGACACAATATAGCAGAACAGCAGCAGTATCAGGCGGACTAGACACAATATAGCAGACAGCTGCAGTATCAGGCACACAAGACACTAAGGGCATGTCCTCACGGCCGGTGATCAGCAACCCTCAGCGTCACCAGACCAAGCGGGAGTCTTCCGGGTCACATCCTCGCAGCCGCTTGATGGAAACATTGCAGCCTCTGAACATTAGAACCAGCCCTGAAAAGGTAGAAAATAAATCCCCATGAGCCACCTGTGCTAAATCCAGGGGCCCGAGGTGCTGATCCCAGGCAAATAGCAAGTAACAAAAAAGATCCGGCCCCTCCAAATGGTGGAACTATCTTCACCTGGTCGTGTGGAACAAATGCACGGACCTGCTCCGAGGACTGAGGCCTGAATCCAGCTCGTCTGTAAAAAAATGTCTTTATTATAAACTTATTAAAAGTCTGAAATGCCGATATATAAAAACACACAGGGTGGCTGCAAAGGAGCGCTGACGCGTTTCGGGATAACCTGCCCCTCATAGATGAATATACTCGATACAATATAATCAATATTCTGATAATATTATAATCAGTTATATGAATGTTGCAATTTTGTGATTGGCTACACAGCGATAGGGTATCCCCGCATGAATACAAAATAGACAAGAAGATATATAGGATCCAGTATCCAGATCCTGTGCAAATATACGAAGAAGGGCAACATAATACATTGTAATAATGGGAGATCGACTATTAAAGATTTCATTCATTGCCACATTGACCATTGTAGATAATGAATATGGGATTCCTCCTGACGCTGATTGGTTACTTCTCCCTTCTTATATCCTATGACTAAAGGCAAATAATCCTGAAATGCGTCAGCGCTCCTTTGCGGTCACATTGTGTCTTTATACATTGGTGTTTTGGAGTTTTAATATCTTTATAATAAAGTCATTTTTTTTAAAGTTCCGGACTCAAGGACTGATCCCATGAACTGATCCCCAAGACTGAACTCATTAAGTATACCAAGGACTATTCCCATGGACTCATCCCAAGTACTGATTCCATGGACTGATGATCCCTCCAACTGATCCCAAGGGCTGATCCCCTACTAATCCCATGGCCTCACCCAAGAACTGATTCTATGTCCTCAACCCAGGAATTGATCCCATGGACTCATCCCAATGACTGAAGCCATTGACTAATACCAAAGACTGATCCCACAAACTGATGCCAAGGACTGGTCCTATTGGCCCATCCCAAAAACCGATCCCATTGACTTATGCTAAGGACTATTTCCGTGGACTCATCCCAAAAACCGATCCCATTGACTTATGCCAAGGACTGTTTCCAAGAACTCAGTCCAAGAACTGATTCCTCAAACTGATCCCATGGACTCATGCCAAAAACTGATCCCATGAACTAATCTCATCAACTAATCCAAATAACTGAACCCATAAACATGGACTGATCCCATAGACTGATGCCAAGGACTGATCCTACTGACCCATCCCAAGAACTGATTCAATGGACATATACCAAGGACTGTTTCCAAGAACTGATTCCACAAACTAATGTCAAGAACTGATCCCAGTATTCGATCCCATGGACTGATACCATTAAAAGATGACAAGGACTGATCCCACAAATTGATTTCATAGACTCATCCCAAGAACTGATTACAGGACTGATCCCTCCACCTGATCGAATAGTCTGATGCCAAGGACTGATCCCATAGACTGTTTTGTCACGGGACTATCCCCCCACCGGGGGAAAATAAACATAACTGATCCCAAAGACTGATCTCAAGGATTAATCCTTCTACCTGATCCCAAGGACCAATGCTAAGGACTGATCTCAAGATCTGATCCCATTGACTCATCCCAAGAACTGATCCCATCCCATTCGTGCTTCCAACTGATTGCACAGGCTGATTCCAAGGACTGAGCCCAAGATGCTCCTTGAATCAAGTGAATTATTTTCCTGGAGAAACTCGTTTAAATAAATAAAAGGTCCCAAAAAAAAGAAATCCTCTCATGATCCCTTTAAACCCCGGACTGGATCCGGACAAGGGGGGGTCCCCTACACCAAGAGAAAAGGGAAAGGGTTTTTACCCCAAAAAAAAAGAAAGGGATTCTTTACTGAAGAGCAGTGAGACTGTGGGGCCTTTTTTAGCCAAGAACTTTTCATGGGAATTCCCCTAAAAGAGATCAAAAAGGTTTTTGGGGTTTAAAATTTTTTAAATAAAAAAAAAATAAAAACAAGTTAATTTACGGGATTTTGGAGAAGGGTTTTTGGGTTTCCCTTTCTAGATGTTAATAAAATTAAAAAGTTTAAAGTGACCAGGATTCTGGAGAAGGGTCCGGAAAACATTTCTAGTTGGGAATAATATAACAAGTTATAGTGACCAGGGTTCTGGGGGAAAGGGGCTGGGAAAACAATTTTAATTTAATAAAATAACAATTATAGTGAAACCGGGGTTCCCCCCCCCCCCCCCCCCCCCCCCCGGGGGGGAAAGGGTTTTGATACAATTTTTAGAAGGGAATAAAAAAAAAGTTTTTAGTGACCAGGGTTCTGGAGAAGGGGCTGAAACATTTCCCAGGTGTAAAAATAAAACAAAATTAAAAGTGAAAGGGATTCGGAGAAGGGGCCCGGAAAACATTTTTAGATGTAATATAACAAATTTTAGTGGCCGGGTTCCCGGAAGGGAAAGGTTTTGGATACATTTCTAGATGTAATAAAAGTAACAAGGTAAAATTTACCAGGGTTCCCCGGGGAAGGGGCTGGAGACATTTTTTAGATGTAATAATAGAACAAGTTTTTTAGTGAAACCCGGGGTTCCCGGAGAAGGTCTGGATACATTTTTAATGTATTTAAAATAACAGCTTATAGTACCGGGAAATTTTGGGGAAGGGGCCCGGGGAATTTTTCTGATTTAAAAAATAAAACAAGTTTTTAGGGGACAGGATTTGGGGAGGGTCGGAGACATTTCTAATGTAATAATTTAACAATTTTTAGTTACCGGGAAATTTTGGGGAAGGTTTTGGATACATTTTCAGATGTAATAATATAACAAGTTATAGTGACCAGGAATTCCCGGAGAAGGTCTGGATACATTTCTAGATTAATAATATAACAAGTTTTCAGTGAAACCGGGAAATTTTGGGGAAAGGGCCGGAGACATTTCTAATGTAAAACTAGAAAAAAGTTTTCAGTGGGTCGGGATTCTGGATAAGGGTCTGGAGACCAAATTTTTAGATTTAAAAATAAACAAGTTAAAAGTGACAGGGATTCCCTTGGGGAAGGGTCCTGGATACATTTTTTAGTTTTAAAAAAATTAAACCCAAATTATAGGAAACCCGGATTCTGGGAAGGGTCCCCGGAACAATTTTTTTAAATGTAATAATATAACAAGTTATAGTACCGGGGGTTCTGGGGAAAAGGGGCTGGGGTATATTTCTAAATGTAATAATATAACAAGTTATAGTGACCCCGGGGGTTCTAGGGGAAAGGGCTTTTAAAATTTCTAGATGTAATAATTTTAACAAGTTGTAGTGAAAAGGATTCGGAGAAGGTCGGAAAACATTTTTTAGATGCAGGGGGGTCCCCAAAAGGGGGGTTTTTTTTCGGGCCCCCGGGGCCCCCAATAAAAAAAACCCCCGTCCCCCCAGTACCCGGGGTTTCCCGGCCCCCTGCCCCGGGGGTTTTGGGGCACCCACGGCCCTTTAGGCTGCATTTTCGTCCGCTGGACGCACACACAGCTTTAGGGCTTTTTGCGGAGCAGAAAAGCGAGTGCTCCCCCGCCCCGCAACTTTGGGGCCCGGGCCGGCTCTGTGGGCCAACACAAACGAGGGCCCCCCGTGCGCCTCACCGGCAAAAGGGGGTCGCGATGAAATGATTCCCCTCGGAACCCCCGCCCCCCCCTCGGGCGCACATGCGTTCATAGGCCCCCTGCGCCCCCAGGAGCTCAAAGGAAAGGGGCGCGCTCCCCCGGGGGGGTTAAAGTGAGTATGAAGGGTTTTTATTTTTAAAAAAGCGTTTTTTCCTGTCTCTGTGGGCCCCCAATGCCTGCCTTTTGGCCCCCCCCATAAGCCCGCCTGTGGGGACCCCCCTCCCCCTCCCCCTTTTGCCAAAAAACCCCAAAAAAAAAAACGCCTGCCTGTGGGCCCCCAAAAAACCCTGCCTCTGGCCCCCCAAATCCCGCCTTGCCCCTTTTTTTTTATTTTTCCCCATGCCTGTGGGGGGCCCCCCCATACGCCTGCCCCGTGGCCCCCAAAAAAACGCCGCCTGTGGCCCCCCCCCCCCTATCCCTGCCCTCCCCCCCAAAAAACTGCCTTGCCCCTAAATGCCTGACTGTGGGGCCCCCATAAGCCTGCCTGTTGGGCCCCCCTATCCCCCGCCTTTTTGGCCCCCCCCAAAAAAACCCCCCCCCTGCCTGTGGCCCCCCCTATCCCTGCCTGTGGCCCCCCCTACGCCTGCCTCCCGGCCCCCCCCATCCCCGCCTCTTGGGCCCCCCAAAACCCTCCTCTGGCCCCCATAAAACTCCTGGGGCCCCCATAATGCCTGACGGGGGCCCCCCTAAAGCCTGCCGGGGGCCCCCCCTTAAACCCTGCCTGGGCCCCCATAAAAGCCCGCCTGTGGGCCCCCAAAAACCCTTGCCCTGGCCCCCCTAAACCCTGCCTCTGGCCCCCAAAATAGGGCCCGGGGCCCCTATAATCCTCCGTGGCCCCCCTACCCTGCCTGTGGCCCCCCCTATACTGCCTGTGGCCCCCTTTTCCCTGCCCCGTGGGCCCCCCTATAAATGCCTGGGCCCCCATACGCCTGGGCCCGTGGCCCCCAATTTTCCCTGCCTGTGGCCCCCAAAAATTTCCCCGCCTGTGGCCCCCCATATGCCTGCCTGTGGCCCCCATATGCCGGCCCTTTGGGGGCCCCCAAAAACCCGCCTGTGGGGCCCCCCTATACTTGCCCCGGGCCCCCATAAAGCCTCCTTGGGCCCCCCTATACTGCCCGTGGGCCCCCATAAACTGCCTTGGGGCCCCCCTACCCGCCCCGGGCCCCCATATACTGCCTGTGGCCCCCCCATATCCCCTGCCCTTTTGCCCCCATATTTCCCCGCCGGGGGCCCCCCATATACGCCCCCTGGCCCCCCTAACCCCCCGCCTTTTGGCCCCCCTATACTGCCTTTATTTACCCCAAAATACTGCCTCATGACCCATATTCCCCTTAGTGCCCCAATTAAACCTTTTTGGTGGCCCCTAAAAACTGCCTCAAATGCCCCCCTATACTGCCTGTGGCTACCCTTACTTCCTCAGTGCCCCTATTACCTGCCCTGTGGCCCCCTATACTGCCTGTGCCCCCCCCATAAATGCCTTTTGGGGGCCCCTAAACCTTCCTTGGCCCTATATACCGGGCCTGTGGCCCCCATATACTGCCTGTGGCCCCCTATACTTTTCCTTTTATGGCCCCCATATACCTAACTGGGGACTGCATACCTATAATTAAGGGGTTGCTGGGAAAAGTGAGGGTTCTAAGATATTTTTTGTCCCAAAACCTCAGGGGCAAGTATTGGCCGGGGAAAAATCACATGGGAAAGGGGTTTTAACCGGGTGGGAAGAAAAAGGGGAAAAAGAACGACGCTGACAGAAAAGAAAGTCTCCTGTGATTATTTTAAGTAACCCCATGTAATCACTTTTTATGTCTGCAATCACATCCAAAAAAGTAAAACTACCACTATATGGTCCCCTGTATGGCGGGGGGTTAATTAAAACCCGAGCCTGGGGACAGCTGGTAGTCCATTGGGGTTGCGTTGGGGTGGGGGTCTGCGGGATTTTTGACCCTTTAAAGGGGATAATATTTTTTGGGTCTTTTTTTTGGGGAAGTTTTATAACAATTATTGTCTGGTAGTTTTTGCCCCATGTATCGGTGATTTTTTTGGGACGTTTTGGGGTTTTTGTCATAGAAGGGGGAAATTCTGAAAAGAAATTTGTCATTGTGTTTTTTACTGGCATGACGCTGAGGAGATGGACGGATTTTGGGGTGTGGGGGGGGGGGAAAAAATGACAGAACGAAGGTTTTTCTCTGTAAAAAAACATGGACTTCCGTTCCGGCCCGACATGGGGGAGGCCCTGCAGGGGCTCCGGAGCGCCGTGACCACAAACCCGGGAAAAAACACCCGCATTGGGAAAGCAGGCAACCACCTGAGCACCCCCAAGTTTCGGGCACCACGGGGACACCGGGGGTCACCAGCGCCATCTCCCCATATGGGAGGGGGCGGGGAAGAAAAACGGGAAACAGCCTGATCCCGGGCGCGGCGGCAGGAAAACTCCCCCGCGGCTAGTAAGGCATCGGGAGGCAGGGGCAAACAGGTACCCCGGACTCCCCCCCCCCCAGCAGCAGCCCCGCAGCAGCCCCGGGGAAAACCGGGCCTGCAGGGGCCCAGGGCTTTTTTTGGCCCCATTTCAGCGTTTCAGCTCTGCTGACTCTGGAGGGGGATCGGCGGCCTTTTTAAAAGCCCCTGACCTCACCCCCCCCGGGCAACCACTCTGGGGAAATTTAACCCCTCGCTCCTGGGGCTCTGTGAAGGACTATTCATCCCCCAGAGGATTTCAATCGCAGGCTTTCCCCCTGATCTCCCCCACATTTGGAAGACAACCTTTGCAGTGGGGGGCAAACTCCTGCTCCCCCTACACTACGGTCCACCTCCCCTTCTCAAATCCCTCTCTGGCCTAAAAAGGGATCCCATTGACATGCCCCACATTTTTAATTTAGGCGCAAATTCCTAAACTTTGTTTGAATGATTGCTAGCTCTGGGTTCCCCAACCAAGATTTTTTCTAAGGGCTTCTCCTCTGAGCTGAACTGTCCGCTGCACTGATACCCTGCACAGCGTGTGCCTAATTTTTAAACCCTTTTGTTAACCCTGTCCCTGGGGCACCTTCCCTATTTGGCATTTTTCCCATGCCCCTAGGAACCTCTTTTTATGGAACGTTATCTCTTAAAAAGGGGAAAATAAAAAAGCCCCAAGCTTTTAAAAAAATGGGAGAAAGCTCGCACTACCACGGGGGATCGGGACTTTAGCAACAAGCCCGACGGAAGCCTATCTTTTCCCGTGGTCAGACCTAAAACCCCCGCCAAAACAACCTTCGATATTTTCCAGCAGACCAAGAGATTAAAAAAAAGATTGCAGGGAAGGGCGCGAAAAATTGTCCTACCTACAAAGCCCCAGCAGCAACAGTGGCTCACATTTCGGGGCAGGGAAGGAGAAATAAATACATCGATCCCCTTTGGGGGAACTAAATTTTGGGTCCGCCCTTTGGGAAAGGGACCTATGCCATGGGGTCACAACTGAATGGGGTTTTATCGGAGAACAAGCAGGGGCCGAAAAAATCGCGACCTAAGAATCGCTCTAGGCGCAAAAACCTTTAAATAATTTGGTCCCCGATCGGTCCTCACAAAAAACCCCCCTGACTACTTTTTTGGGCGAGCAAGAACTTCCAAATTGCTTGGGTACTCTAAGCGCGCCGGGGTTGAAGACCCCCAGAGACGGGGCTCAACGGAGAGCGCCAATAGTGAGCCAAAGGAGGGGGCGACAATCGAATACTACACCAAACCCAAGGCAATCAAATCGTAAAATTTTAAAATTTTTGCAAAAAAGCCGAAATTCTGAGATCATACAATCACTACGCCCCGGGTCTATTTTTCCAGGGCCCATAAGCTCAAATTTTTTGAGGACTTTTTCTCGATTTTCCAAACCGAAGAGCATTCCGAGTATCTGCAGGGAACTTTTTGAGGCAGAAAAGTTTGCTTTCTATATCCACGACCTACGCTTTTTCCCCCACAAAAAAGGGAATTCTTCCCCTTTTTTCAACCCCTGAGACCGCCCGGAATTTTTCCGGGAGGAGCTGGAGATATTCCAAAAATGGGGGCCCCTCGCGATCCCCACGGGCCGTCTCGTCTGTCTCCCCATCTCAGTCCTCCAGGGTCCCACCCCCACAGGGCATTTCAACCCCGGGATCTTAGGGGCAAGGGGCAACGCAAACGTCCGGCCTCGGGCAAGTCACTGACTTCTGCAATTATGGGGGTTTTCCCCCCCATGTGGGAAAATGTAATACTATTTTGTCTATACATCCCGAATGCGTAAAATTTGCTGTTTGGTTTCAGGCGCTCCCCCCTTTGGGGCGGTTTTTGATATATTGTTGTCCCCATAGTTTTGGGGAAAAAGTGAAGTCCTCCACACCATACGGGGGTCTAGGGGAGCTGTTTTCCTTTTTTCTCCGGGGTCTTTTGGGGGAAACTACGCTTCTCTTTCTTTTGGGCCCGAAATGGGGGCCCTGGCTCTACTGAGTTAGGGTTTAAAAGCCTTTTTTTTTGTTGTTTTGGGTAATGCCTACCCCTTTACTACTGGACGTGGTCCTTTCCCCCCCCCCATATGCCCCACATGAGCATAAACTGATTGGTTTGCCCCCTTTGGGATACCCCAAAACTTTCGCCAAGATGGTTTTAAGGTATATCTTGGAATGTAACCTTTGATCCCCAAAAGAGGCAGATTCGCGTCATTTTAGAAAACTACTTTGACATTGCCCCGCCCGGAAACCCACTTTGGTGAGAGGATTTTTCAGGCTGAAAAACAATGGGTGGGTCATTTTTTGGGGGCCCCAGCGGTAAGAGAAAGGGAGTGGTCAGATACTATTTATAAAATTTTAAACACCCTGGTGGGAAAAAAACTCCGAACTCCCCAAAGGGAGTAAAATCAACCAAAATCTTCCCTGCCCGAGACCCAGATGGCTATCTGTAATTATACGGGCCTAATGGAGCACAAGGTCTTTTTTAAAACTTTCAGGGAAAAATTCTGCTGACCCCACCCCCCTTAAAGTTATAGGAGGGGACCTAACACGGGCCATGACCTTTGAGGATAGATCCCCCCCACCACACAGGGGCAAACCCCCGCACTTCTTAAACTCCACCACCTTTTTTGACATTTGGAGGTCTCTCCCCCAAGGGCGGAGTACTCTTTTTTTTTCCCCCCCCCACCTCGTGGTCTCTATTGACTACCTGCTGATTTCCCCAGCCCTTAGCCTCAAGGGGTTTTTTTTCAGCTGATATCAAGAACTATCATCTCAGATCATTCACCCCGTATTTAGAAATGTAATGATTTTTACCCCAAGAGGAAGGGGGCACACTGGGTTTTCCTTCATACCTATATGAGAACAGACTTTGTAACCTCTTAAAAAATATGGTGGGGTGAATTTTATAGGGACAATGAAGTCCATCTGAACCCCCTTTTTTCTGTGGGAAACGGCTAAGGTGGTTTGAGGGGCCGAATCATTTCTATATTTCCTCCAGAAAAATTTATAACATCCAAAATAGAGAACTCTCTCTTAAGCTTGGGGCTCCTACTCTTCCTTTAAATCTTTTCAGTCTAGGCAGAATTGGGAATCCTGGAGCAGGGCAAAGAGCAGGGGCGTCGCTAGGCAGATTCATTCGGGGCACGAGCCCCGAATGAATCTGCCTGTTGCCCCGATCTCGGGGCTCCAGGCCGCTGCGGTGGGCCTGGAGCGCACCTCAGGGCGGGCGGCGCCCGCCGATCTCTCCTGACTGTACGGCCGTTTCCCCAGCGGCCCGCGCAGGTCAGAGTCGGGGAGGAGGCAGGACGGATCATTCCCGTCCTGTCTGCCCCCCCAGTATGTATCAGCGCTTGCTGAGGCCGGTACATACAAGTGGGCGTCACAGGGGGCTGACGCGCCGCTGTCATCACCCCCCTGCGACGCTGGGATCCTCTGAGCCGGCAGCTCTGCCGGCCGAGGAGGTCCCGTGCCCCGCGAGACGGCGTAAGCAGCGTGATGACATCACGCTGCTTACCACCGCCCCTCAAGCTGCAGGACCAGGACGCGGCGGGCCGGGCTCATTAGGTAAGTAGTTTTTTTTAATTTTAAATTTGCTACAGGGGCATGTGGGGCTACAGGGGAGGGCTGTGTGGCTACATGGGGGGCATGTGTGGGTACAAGGGGGGGGAATGGCTACAGGGGAGGCATGTGTGGCTACAGGGGAGGCATGTGTGGGAAGAGGGGGCATATGGCTACAGGGGGCATATGGCCTACGGGGGGGGGGCATGTGGGGCTACAGAGGGCATTTCCTATGGGGGGGGGTCATGTGGGGCTTGAGGGGGCATATGGCTACGGGGGGTTGGACAGGGGGCATATGGGCTTACAGGGAGATGGCATGTGTGGCTACAGGGGGGGCATGTGTGGCTACAAGGGGGGGCATGTGTGGCTACAAGGGGGGGCATGGTGTGGCTACAGGGGGCTATGGCTACGGGGCGCGGGGCATGTGGGGCTACCAGGGGGCATATGGCTAGGGGGGCCATGTCGGGGCTACAGAGGGCTTATGGCTACAAGGAGAGGGCTAGTGTGGCTACAAGGGGGGGCTTCATATGGCTACAGGGGGGGCTTGTGGGCTTCAGGGGGCATATGGCTACGGGGGGGGGGGGCATGTGGGGATACAGGGGAGGGCATGTGTGGCTACATAGAAGGGGGCTTCTGGTCAGAGGGGGCATGTTGTGGCTACAGGGGGCATATGGTACAGGGGGGGGCATGTGGGGCTACAGGGGGTGCATGTGGGGCTACTGGGGGTGCTTGTGGGCTTCAGGGGGGCATGTGTTGGCTAAGGGGCATATGGCTACAGGGGAGGGAATGTCTGGCTACAGGGGGGGGCATATGTTACGGGGTAGGGCTTGATCTGGCTACCAGGGGGCATATGGCTACTGGGGGGTGCATGTGTGGCTACAGGAGAGCCTGTCACTGGCGCCAGGGGGCCTCTATGGCTCAGGGGGATGTCATGGCTACAGGGGGCTATAGTCTAAGGGGGCCATGTCCACTGGTTACAGGGGGCCATATAGGCTAAGGGGGCATGTCATGGCTACAGGGGGCATCAATTTATGTGGCTTTGGGTGGCAGTAACGTGGCTATACAGAGGCTAATCACCTGACTTACAAGGAGGCTTATTACTGGTAATGGGGGCAGTAACCTGGTAGGAGGGGCTAATAAACCTGGCTAGAGGGTAATAACCTGTGCTAGAGGGGGCTAAACCTGGCTACAGTGGGCTATACTGGCAATGGGGGCATAATATTTAACTACAAGGGGGTAATTATTACCATTTGGGGCACTATAGAGGGATTTTGTATAGAGATAGGAAATTTTAGTGGAAAACGTGATAAAAATGAGGAGTCTAAGATGTTTGTTTTGTAAAATTTTTCAGTGAGAGTTCTGACGGCAGAAGACATCATGGGGTCTGGGACAGCATGGAGAAGAAGAAGAGAAAGAGAAAACTCTTTTGAGACGTCTCTGTATGTCACTAAATATAACTGCAGTGTAATCACTTATAGTTCTCCTGAGCGTCTAATACAAGGTTTTTTCTCTGTAAAAATACATTCCGCAGTTTCCAATGAGACGCAAAAAATTCCGTGTGCACCTTGCCCTACTCAGAAACTTAAGGGCCCGAGCCCGGGAGTTTGGCGACTCCTAGCAACGCCCTGCAAGAGTGATTACGAACACTGGCTTCAAAGAGAGAAAATCCGTAAATCTTAGCTGATGCCCGTCTCTATAGATTTGGGAACAAACGGGTAAGCTCCTGGCCATCTGGCCAGGGGATGAGACTTGCAACTCTCATAGCGATCAAAAAAAGTCCTGGGATTCTCAAACATGTTGGCGAGGGGAAATCACTCGATCATCAGAAGAGGTATATTTGAACTGTATCGCCCGTCAGAATCGTGGGGGGAGTCGGACGGACTGCTGGGGAAGCTATCCTTGCCAAAACTGTCCCAGGGAAGACAAATTATCCTAGGGCCCCTTTACCGAGAGATAGTTGTCACCTTACAATACGCAAAGCTGCCCAACCCAAAAGCACCAGGACGAGATGGGTACGGACCTGAGTTCTATTAAATACTCCCTCCATGAGGTCTCTCCCAACTTGGTGTTGCTTGTATAACTCATTCCATTCAGGTGCAGGCATACCTCACTCCTATGAATGAGGGCCCACAGACGGGTGCTTCCTAAGCCGGAGATGGATCTCACGGATCCCTCTGCTTATCGCCCATCTTCCCTCCATTAAACGTGGTTTTGAATAATTATCTCTAAAATTTGGTCTCCGGATCGGTTGCCTCGTATTACCCAAATTAATTTCTAGCCCCCAAGTGGGATTTGTACAGAACAGGTCGGCAGAGTGTCAATGTCGAAGGTTTTGATGGTATTAGACGATGTTAAAGTCAATCCCAAAACCACATTCCCCAGCTATATTTTCAATTGATGCTGTAAATGCATTTGATAATGTCAGCTGGGCTTGGTTTAGATTAATGTTTTGATTCGAAACGGGCATTGGGGGCTCCTTACGTCAATACATCTCCTCCCTCTACACTAACCCCACGGCAAGGATTGGTTGTACCGGGCTTTCTCTCTGATCCTTCCCTCTGTGGTGGGGCATAGGCAGGGGCTTGCCCTCTTTCCACCCTTGCTGTTCAACCTGGCTTTAGAACCAAATAGCACGATATTTTCAAGATCGGTCAGACTTTAAAGGGATTTAAATTAGGTACTCTAATCTTAAAGTTAGTTCTTTTGCAGAAGATCTGCTTTTTTTTTGGTGCCTCGCAGTTAAGATGTCCATTAATACTCGATGGTCTGAAAGACACTTTGGCATTGCTTCTGGCTTTATGTATCGTCCAGAATCCGAAATTTTAGATTTGTCCCCGCCAGGGAAATCAAAGTCCTTACAGCACTCTCTTAGTCATGTTCAGTTGGAAGTCACTAGGAAATATATCAAATATCTAGGCATCAACATAGGAGGTTTCCCAGAGTCAGTTACTCTATGAATTTCCCCCCGTTAATCCAAAAGGTCTTGTGGGGAGTGGCCAGATGGGTGTCCCTGCCGTTGCCTGCTGGCCCGATGCCACCCTTAATTAAAAGATCAGCTTCTCCAGGTTTGACTATTACCTTTACAACCATCCCTCCTTTTACTCAGACATGTGTGTATAAATAAGTTAAATTCAGCTTCTGAAATTTATATGTGAGGTAAAAGCCCGCGCATAGCCTTCAAAAAATTTGGTCCTCCAAAGGATCTGGGAGGCTAAACCTCCCTATTTTTTGAGTATACAATTTGCCCGCTTACTTCGTAAATGGAATGGACTGGGTGAAAAATACATAATTTTTCTCTAAATACGGGCATTGAATCAGTTTGGTTTCCCCCTATTCTTTAAATGCTCTGTTACACACGCCATACAAGACTCTCCCACGATAGCTAAACAGGGCGTGATACTCCAGGGATACCATCTCTGCCGGGGAAAGCGGCCCAAAAATTGTTCGGCCTCCCTTTCAAGTTAGTAAATTTCCTATCCTGGAGGGGTCACCCAGAATTTGATCCAGGCCAGAGAATGGGCTACCTAGGGCACGAGTGGGAGAACAGGGACTAGATTAATATTTGCCATCTCTTTAACTGCGTGAGCAGCGGCTCTGCAATTCATTTGGAGGAGACTGCAAAAATTTATATGGCTAGACAAGAAATCCCTATTTGCATAACAAGACATGTCATTAGCTTTGTTAAGCTAAGGTCAAACTCTGTTCGCGACCTTATCAAGCCAACAATTTGATTAATTCTTGTGGGGCCGCCGGGCTCCCTCTCACTCCTGTCACGCTCTATGCAGGACTGAATAGCCAAAGATGAAGTTATGTCGGACAAGGTTTTTCAGGGTTGGAGTGTGATATCCTGATATGGTTATTGCAAGGGACTGTTCTATGTGGGCTGGTCGAGAATTAGGAAAAATGATAATAGATGAGGTTTTTGGGGGGAAAAAAAAACTTCCCCCCAGTGGCCCCCCTCGAGCTATCTTGGCTTTAAACCCCCCCCCACCCCCCCTTTCCAGCCGGTTAAGGTGTCCCCCCCCCCCAAAAGCCCCCTTTGGGCCCTCTCTAAACCCCTTAGCTTTAGGGTTTTTTTGGAGTTTTTTCCTGCAGTCCCCGGAAATTTTCTGGTCTAATCTTAATTCGTGAGTTTTTAATTCTAAACTAAAGGGAAACCCTCGTTTTTTTCCCTAAGCCCCAAGACGCCTTTCTTTTTCCAAAACCCCTTTCCCCCTAGCAAAAAAGGCTTTCCAAAAGCAAAAATAAAATGCCAAAAGGGCCCCCCCTTTAAAAATTTGGCGGCCCCAAAAGGTGGCCCCTTTTTTTGGCTCGTGGCCCCGGGGCCAAGGACCCCCCTCCCACTAACTAGGGGGAATTTTTAAGCTCTTTTAACCCTTTAAAAAGAAAAAAATTTGAAAAGGCTAAAATGGTTTGTTAAAAAAAAAAGACCCCTCAGGCCGGGGAAAAAAATTTTTTTTTTGGATTGGGGGAAATATTTTTTTATGAGGGTTTTTTTTCCTTTCCCCGGTCCCCCTGAGATTCCCCCTTATAAAAGGGGCCCAAATTTTCCGAATACCCCAAAAGGGAAAAAATTTGGGCAAATTTGCTGGCGGGGGGCCCCTGGGGGGAGACTACAAAAAAAGGGGGCGGGTTTTGTTTCCCCCCCCCCGGGAGGTTTTTTTTGTTTTGGGAAAGGTAAGTAAGGGGTAAAAAAAAAGGTTTTATCCCCCCCTGGCACATCGGGGAGGGGACCCTTAAGCCCTGTTTTTTTTAATTTTTTTTGCCTTTTTTCCCCACATAATTAACTTTAAACCCAAGTTTTTCCCACAAAAGTTTTTTTGTTTATGTATGGGGCCTTTTTTCCCGGTGAAAAACTTTTCTTTTTTTTGAGAAGCGATTAAACCCTTTTCTTTTTTTTGCTCTTTTTTTAAATTTTTTTTGGTTTGGGCCTATGGGTAACATAAAAGTTTTTGGTTTTTTTGTTTATTCCCTAAGACCCCCCTCTGGGTTTATTCAACCTTTTACTGATTTTAAATTTGTACTTCTTTCTTTTGGGTAATCCCCAGTTTTTTT
>JAODAL010059405.1:0-21497 GCA_025379985.1 Phyllomedusa bahiana
AAAAATTTTTCCCCTTTTTAAGGCTTAATTTGCAGGTCATTTTTAGTTTAATTTTTTTCTATCAGGGAAAATGATTAAAAAATAGTCCTAAAATAAGTTTTGGAATTGTATCTCTGTCCATCATGGACGTCCATATATAGATATGAGATTTCCATCTGTAGCAAGGGATGATACAAATTAACCTCAGTTACAGAGGAAATATAGGGCGAATCTATCAACTTGCCTTTGCCATTTTGTTCCCATATATTGTCGGTTCTATAGATGTATGAACAGGTGCATGGCCAAACGTGTCGCAGTGTGCGCCTGATGACACATTTTAATGCTCCAAAGTTTAGTGCGAAACTCCCATACAGAGTTTGACACATAACACTCTATGCGTCAATTTTGACCGTTATGCAGCAAAAATGTTTGACGTTTACCACTTTAATTCATACTGTTGTATTATACACTCCTCTGTATCTATTGTGTGTCGGCGGCAAGTTACAAAAATGCTGCATGCAAATTCGTAGCTGTCGCCCATAGTCCCCAGCACTAACTGCAGAACTGATCTGGGTGTGATAAGACCCAGCAGCTTTTACAGCTTCCAAACTCTGGTGATCACCTGGTGAAGAAGCCCATTGAGTGCTGTATATGCAACAATTGACAAGGCAGGGATGGTTTCCTATTATCTTCAGCTGCCACTGATAGCTGGATCTCCCCTCCTACAGCCTCTTGGCCCCATAGACATGCATTACTTGCGGCGCATAATTGCCACAAGTAATTGACATGTCACTTATCTCCCGGTGCGTACAATACGATCGTATTGTACGTGTGGGGGGACGAGGCGTAATCCATAGTTCTCTATGAGAGCTATGGATTACCGTAATTATGGGGCGCATTTTCCCGTGTATTAAGCGCAAATACCCGATGAAATGCGCTCCAAAATAAGCCGTGTGAACATACCCTAAGGGTATATTACATTTTGACACTGTTTTTGAGCATTTTCTCAACCAAAACAGCTTCAAAAAAGCATTCAAGAAGCTCCCAGTTCATTTTCACTGATTCCTATGTAAAACAGTGTTGTAGTTCACACACAACGTGGTTTTTATGCACGTTTTACCCCCCTTGGACAGTGTGTTTGGGTGCTGAAAAGCGATTTTCAATGCTGAAAATCCCTATAGGAATCAATGGAAAGCTTCAAAACCTCATCCAAAACCTCACCAATGCTTTAGATGCAGTTTTTAGTGCATTTTTGGGCGCAGTTTTTGCCATGGCTGTTAACTAGAAAACTGTGTTGAAAAACTTCTACGACAACCTAATCAAAAACTGATCAAATTCTTGTCAAAACCTCGACTGAAAAGTATCTCATTGAGGCGCTTTTCAGATGAGGTTTTGACACTAATTTGGATCTTGAAAATACAGCATCCAAATCAGCCATGTGAACATACTCTAAGGGTGCGTTCACACAGCACTGTGTTTTCAATGTAAAGGGGGGTGGCTTCTGGCCACAGTTTACGGATTCAGCCGTTCCCCTTCACATTGAACAGTTCATGTTCCGCCCGAAAACCAGGCGGAAGAATGAACATGTTCTAAGTTTTTTAGACAGTCGGATTTGCCAACTGAAAATCCGAGCTGTGTAAAATACAGCTCAGATTTTCTATTAAAGTCTATCTGGATTGTTGACGGTAGGTTTAAAAATGGTGCTCAAATCCGAAAACCATTGGAAAATGTAATGAAAAATTCAGCCCACTCCGTAACTTTGTGCATAACCTTTTCTGTAAGATGGGATGAAGTGGCGCCATAGGCTTACCTTTGGCTTCCCATTGTCCTGGCCCTACTCATACACTATGACTAGTGCTAGCCAGCGTAGGGCTACCTTCATCCTTTCTCATTCAATTTAAAGAAGAAAAATTTCAGTCTTAGGATAACAGGTGCTTTGTCCTAAAGAGATGTGTAGGAGATTTAACACGCACTGGACTCTGTCCTGTTACTGGTCTGGTCCCCATATCATATTCCTATTGCTTGAAGTGCTCTCATACTAACAGTTCAATGAAATAATCTGTTCCCTGTGGCAAATAAACATGGACTATTATATTAGCAGGAACTATGTTTTCTCAGTATGGCTGTGTATGCAAATTGTTGGAACAGTGATCTAATGGGCTCTTCGTGTTAGATAACTGTTAATGTAAAGTACAAATTTAACTTTTTTATCTGAACTCTTGCTAATTGCTATCTCCTCCAAATTAATATATATATTTGCTGTATAGCTGGAGCCCCAAGAAGTACCAACCACACAAAGTTGTCTGGAAAGCAGTTCTGATTTATTATCAGGAAGTACAGACTTTTATAGTATGTGATACATATTTATTGTGTTGTTTGATCATTGGTTAATTAGCTTTTGGGGAGGCAAGTTTATAAGGAAATCAAATAATATTTCATATGGTGTTTATACATCACCCCTTCATTTTCTGCATGTGTTGCATAATATTGCACAGTCTCAGCAAAACAACAATTTCCTTAAATGGAGTTGTTTGTCCAGTGAAAATGCATCTGACTTGGGTTGTTGGTTTCAATATACTTCTGCGCCATTTTTTGTCTGCTTTTGCTGTATTAGCTAAATATTTGTGAGCCATTATGAGTCCATATGTTATTTCAGCTCTTTCAGAACGGGTACATCCTGAAGGTAGTTTCCTTTCATATAAGCTATGCTTCCAGGCATATTAGTATCTGAAATTAAGCTGGTCAAGGGAATAGGGATAGAGAAGGGTTTTTATGCAAACAGTATATAGACAGTTTAGCGATCTAATCACTGGACATAAACAGTATGAACAGGGTTTAATGTTTTCAATAAATTCCTACACCTGACATTATTAGTGATCTGTGTGTAATAAATGCAGGCAATATATATATATATATATATATAGTAAGGTGGGCAACACAGGAAGGGTGTACAATGGAGTGTACATCCCGGCCAGTGTCCTGGCATGCACCTTTCAATGCCCAAACACATGCCCCAAGGTAAGGAGACTTGGGGGTATGAAAGGCCAAACTTCAATAGGTGTCGACAGTTTAGACTGTCGACTATGTTTAACATGGTAATATGTTAGTATGGCATCAGCCATTTCCTGGGTCGGCCTTTCATTGGGAAATGGCATAGAGCAGGGGGGGTGCTCACTTCCCATGACTCCACTCCGGGGTTTTTCCTGGAGTATAAAAGTCAGCAGGTAAGCTGACTATTTGGGGGTTACAACCCCTGGCTTCCTTCAAGCTTGGGTGGAGTCCTGCTGGAAAACCAGCAGGGTGAACTTGCAGACTGACGTAAGCTGACCTCTGTTAGTTAGAGCCCCGACGGGCAGGCTTTTTTGTTTGTGTTTGTGCATGCCTTTCACGTTGGTACTTTCTGTTTGTGTTAAATTTAAAATACAGAAGCCCTGTATTTTCACCTGGAATACGTCTCTGTCTCTGCCTGAACACGTGAAGTCACGATCCCAGAGCCGCTAAAGCTCACAATATATATATATATATATATATATATATATACAGCCCCACTGTTAGAGATTGCAAAGAGGGACACATCAGGCCACGCCTTCAACTACACCCAAACATGTGACATCGCACCACGACACGCCTCTAACTATGCTCAAGCACATACATGCCAACTTTTGAGACAGCCAAAGAGGGAGACATTTTCAAGATCACATTGTATCCTGTTTTATATTGTTGTTTTGATGGCAAGAAGAACATGTTCTTACCACCAAAAACACCAGAATCCTGAAAGAATCTAGACCAACCTATTATTATTTAATACGATGTATCCGGTTTATCGGAAATCTGTTGAGAATTGATCTGTTATTAGTCATGGCTATGTTAAGAACAGAAGCCAATACTCTAGTGTGAGCATATCCATAGTCAATTTTTGAAATTTAACAAGTTAATTATTTTACCAGAATGAATCATCTTTCCGGGTCCTTTTGCTGTTGACATTGTACATTAACCAAATTTTCCATTTTACTCATTTGAATCCACATTTTTACTGAATAAGTTGTTGAAGGAATTGGACAAGACAGATACAAAGAACATTTAGTAAGATGAGGGGATGAAGTCCCACATCAGGCTTGGCAGCTGTGATAATGATCTATAATTTAATTGAAGAAGTGCTGTGATCTTAAGAAGAACTTCAAATCTTTCCCCGTGTTTATGTATTATTCAGGCTAATGGTGACCCTGAAATAGAAAAAGCTTCTTATCGCTTAAAACTTTTATGGCTGCGAGTACAAAATGCACAAAAGCTGAGCGGAGCACTCAATGTCCTAATGCAAACTGAAAGGAGACGGTTCTTAACCTATTTTAGCGTCACTTCCTTCGTAACAGGGTTAATATGTTCAGACCTGCTGCAGTCCTAGAAGTTGTTCTGAGGATTTAGAGCTTTTTATTCAGGTGTTTTAATGAAAATCTTCCAAAACCAAGTGATGAAAAGATAAATGTCAGTCAATTAAATCTCTTTTACTTCTTAATAGAAGACAAAGTGAGAACGTGTATTCTCATTTCTAATATAAGTCCAAAGAGCTGAATTCCATCTTGGTGGTAAGATAATTTAGAAAATGTAGACGCAGTCCTCTGTAAAATGAAGGTTAACATTTTGTCTTATTCAGATGTGTTGTGCAAAACTATCATGTATTTAGCTCTGCTACATCTGCATGTGTTATAATGTACAGAAATAACTGTTTACTGTGCCTGTATGTCTCATACTTTAGATATTTAACTTAACTCTTAGGATATGTTCACACTATATATTTTTCCACGCGGAAAAACTACATTGACTCTGCACCAAAATAAAGACATGTGGATGGCATGCAGATTTTTACTTCCCAACTGCCGTCAAATGGGAAAAATATGTTTGGAATAATAGCAGAAACACAAAAAAGTGATATGCTTAATATTTCATAAGGACTAGATATGTGAAAAATCCCCTTAAAAGAAAGTGGATCGTGGATAGCCATTAAAATCGATAGGATCAGTGTCAGACTGGGGTGCCTAAGGCTCCCCAGAGGAGTAGGTTCTAGGGATCCACCCCAAAGCTACTGTACTTTGTCTCCCTGCTTCTGGCACCTACAACATGCTCACACTCAGTCTCGCTTCAAATTATACAGACTGGCGTTATGACAATATCACAGTAACCTGTAATGAAGATGGGGCACTGGGGCATCTGGGTCTCCCTCAACTAATTGCAGCAGGACTCTGGGTGGTAAACATAAAAGGTCTAAAGAAATATGTCCTTCTCATTGTATAATACATTTTATATAGTGCCCTAAATGTTGATAATCACTCCCTTTGACCCCAAACAGTAAAAGTCCCACCAAATGGCTATGGGGCTCCTTTTTGTATACAAAATAGTCTTTTTTTTTTTTTGGTCTCCATATGATGTTAAGTAAACCCCCAATATAGTGAGTAGGCACACCCAAAATTAGGTAGGCAAATAGGTTAACTCCCTTCTAGGTCGGAATATAGGCCACTGGTAGGTATATAGGCCCTCTGTAGGTAGATATAAAGGACTCCCATAGGTAGGTATATCAACCCCCTGTAGGTAGTTATATAGACACCCTGTAGATAAATTAAAAGGCTTCTGTAGATAGGTAGGCCCCCTATACTTTGTATTATTTATACCTCCTGTAAGTAGATGCATAGGCCCCCTGTAGGTAGGTAGACATATATATAGCCTTGGTTGGTATAGATGCCCCCTATAGGTATGTAGACTCCATGTAGGTATATATACCCGGAATGTAATTTAAATAGACCTCCTTGTAAGTATTAGACCTGTAGCTAGGTAGGTTAAATAATGCACCAGTATGCGTAGTACCCCCTACTAGGTATATAAAACCTCTTTAGTGAAAACTGGAGCCTTGTAGCTATAAAGACCCTCTGTAGGTAAGTCCCCTGTAGGTATATAGATCCCCCTAGGTATATATGCCACCTGTAGGTATCTAGACCTCCAGTTGGCATACATACCCTCTGTAGCTATATTATACCTCCCAAGTGTCCCTATTTTGAAGGGACAGTCCCTATTTTTAACTCTTGTCCTTCTTAGCTCTATAAATGTTCCTCTTTTTCATTTGTGTAATAATATAGCGTCAAAGTGCTTTAAGAAGTATCTGATTGCTTCCTAACTGTACATTAGTTACTTAATATTTCATCATTGGATGCAATTCAATCCTGAAGATGTCTAAATTCCATTGATTTTTCTGATAATATTTTAATGAAAACCTATACAATCATATAGTTATACATTTAAAAATAGATATTTTAAACATTGAGCTATAAGTGTCCTTCTTTGGATGTCTAAAAAAAATAGTGATGCATGTGTGTGGGCGTAAAATGCGTGATGAGATGTGTGATGTCATTTGTTTGGATGTGTTTGGAGGCGTGGCCTGATGTGGTCCCTCCTCACAGTCTCTAAAAGTTGGCAGTCATGACTATATAGAGCCTCTTTAGTTATATCTGCCATCTGTAGGTAGTCCCCATATAGGTATAGAGAGCCACCACAGGTATATATGCCCCCTGTAGGTATCTAGCGCTCTTGTTGGTATATATATCCCCTTTAGGTTTATACTGCCTTTGTTGGTATATATGCCCCCTGTAGTTATATAGAGCCCCTGTAGCTGTATAAAGCCCCCTGCAGTTTACTCACTTCTTCTTGTTCCCCTTCCAAAGCAGTGACTCTACTCCGGGCATCTCCTAGACCAAATGCCTAATGCCAAGGCCTAACGCTTTTGGACGAGGAGACCAAGCAGCGCAGATGTTATGATCCGTACATCACGCCTGTGATGCTTACTACTTTGGGCTGTAGGCTTTGCCTGCAGCCTACAATAGTTGGATGACATGGTCTTTAACTTTATGTGCGTTCCAAGGATGCACAAACAGCTAGTGACATGCCACAGAGCTCAAGGCCCACCAGGACGCAGGTAATCTCCTGGTGAGCTCCAAGCAATGTTGCAGAACATACAGACTCTGGCTTTACAGTAGCACCTCTATGGCCTAGTCCCAACACATCCAATGGACTCTATTCATTGCAGAGAGATGCAAAATTACATTGCAAGAACACTTCCTGTAAAAAAAGCATGAATTCCGAGTCACAGTATGCCGTGTGAACATACTCTGTATTCTGTGACTAGTGATACTTTTTGGACTATACATATTCTAAAAATACAATAAATACAATAATAGAAAAATAAAAGAAAAGGGTTATAAGGTTTGGCTGTGAAATTCACAGGTCGTCACTCTTACGGCTTAGACTGTGGGTTGTTCTATAGCAGTGATATGCATTTCAGCTCTGTATTACCAGCTCTTCTAATAGCACTGACACAAGAGCAGGATAGTCTTAGTACAAGAGGGTTAAGAGGCTGTAAACATCAAAAGTAGTAGCCTCCATTGTTTTGTTATAGAGATAACACACAGATCGTGCTCATGCAGCTCATCTGTTCCCGGTGATTTCACTCCCTGCTCTCAAATAAGACAAAGGGCCACGTGTATGAAACTGTTTTGGTCTAAAACTCACTCTATTGCCCATAGTAACCTATGGGCAATAGAGTGAGTTTTAGACCAAAACAGTTTCATACACGTGGCCCAAAGAGCAGAGAAAGGAAGGGAGAGCATGACGGTAACCTGAAAAGCCTGTCGGCAAATAGAGCAGATAAAATCTCTCATCTTCTGACCAACGTAATTTCAAAAGCTGAATGTATTTGGAAAAAGTCTTGATTTAACGTTCCTGTTGAAACCTTATCTTTGTAGTGAGACAACCCTTTTAAGACTAAGTAAGACCAAACATGGTGGTAGGTTCATTTCCTTTTTACCGTAGTATTGAAAATGCCTCTTCCTCGGCTTTTAAGATTTTCTCCTCCTCTCCATTGCCTCCTGCAGTGATTACTCACTCTTAATTTACTGATAAAATATGAACAACAGAGCAGATAAATTATCATCTACACTGACAGATCAGGATACTGCTGCCTGTAAAAGTCTATGGGGGGAAAGGATAAAGAGGAAACAGCTGCAGGGAGAGAAACAGGGAGACACAAACAGACCCTGCTGCTTCTAGTAATTGTTCTACTGTCTTCACCAGTCCTGGAATAACAGCTGTTTATTGCTGCTGTATAATGTCGTCCATATTGCTGCTGCTTCTGTTTATGTGATTGATGGTGTATGGATATTACATGCTACATATGTCATTTAGGGGGCCTGTGGCTCACTTTTCTTGAAGCTTGGATGCCTGGTAAAGACATTCCTTCATAAGTGAAGTTACTTTCTATGTATGTCTAGGGGAGATATAAAAACATACATACATAATCATTAAGTGTCCCAGTATATACAGTATACCTCATCATGGGTGATTTCAACATCCCCATTGATGACCCCATGTCTCCTTCTGCCTCACAGTTTACTTAATCATTAAACCTCCTCTCTATGTCCTCTTCGCAGTTTACAGAACTCCCCCACCCACAAGGATGGGAACTCCTGATCTGGTCTTCTGGTCATCTTTTCCTCAATTTCCTAACGTTCACATAATTCTCCTTATGCTCTCATCTGACCACAATCTTATCGTCCATCATTATCACTAATTCTCCACCTTCTCTGGACAAACCTGCCCGTCATCCCATTCGAAATACTCCCTCCATTAATACACAGGAACTCACAAACAATACAGTCCTCACTGCCCCCAATCTCCCCCACTCCTGTCCTTGACCAGCTTGTCAAACGTTACAATGAAACTCTTCAACAACCACCCTGACCAGTTGGCACCACTCACACACCGCACCACCAGAGTCCAGATGCCCGCAACTTGACACACACCTCAGACGTCGTTTTCTCGCCGCATGTTTCAGGTGTGCTGAGCGCTGTGGAGAAAGTCAAAGCTACCTGCAGACTTTCTCCACTTACAAATTTCAATGCTCAGGACTTATACACTGCCCTTCACTGCGCCAAACAAAAAAAAAAATTTTAAACCTCCCTCACTCCCCACTACACACAACCCAAAAAAAGCCTCTTTGACACCCCCCCAACTCCCTCCAAAGGGCCCTAAAACCGGGCTCCGTCATTTGCCCTTTTGTGCTGAAGACCGGGCCCACCCACTTAAAAAGAAAAAAATTGAAAATACCCGGGGCCAAAACATCAAAAACACAATCCCCAAATAATACCCATCCTTCCCTCCCCCGCCCGTCCCCTTTTAACTACCCTCTCCAAACCGCCCTTAACCAAACTTGGGAAAAGTTGGCTTCTTTTCGCCTAAAACCCACCACCAAGCCTTTTTCTTTACCCCCTTCCATTTTCCCACCCTCTTCCCCGTCCCCAAAAAAACCAGTGAAACCCCTCCCCCCCAAAAAAGCCAAAAACTGGTTAAAATTCCCCTTTCTCTTCCCTTGGGGCCCTTTTCCAAAAACCCCCCAAACCAACCCCCACATTAAAACCCCCCTTTTTTTTTAAAAAACCCCTCTCCCGGGAACCCCCGCCCCCGTCTGAAAAATTCCCCAGTGTCTCATTTTCCCCCTTTGACCTCCTCTCCTCTTTCCCCCTTGCGTTAAATTCCTCAGGGTCAGTTTTAAAGGGCCTCTCCTCCTTTTTAAATTTGACAACCCCGCCCCCCCTTGGAAAAACCCCAGTAGGGTTTTTGGGTTCAAGTACCATCCTATGCGGAATTTCACCCAATTATACACCCCCCCCCGTAACATCACCCCCAAACCTTGTACAAAAAAAACCAGTGACTGGGCTGGCCATGTCTCTGACCCCGGGCCTCTCCCATCTTTAAATTTTAAAACCCACAAGAAATGAACTTTTTGTCTTTCCGCCCCTACTAACCAACCCCCCCTTTCCCATTTCTGTTTTTGTTTGTGGTACCCCCAATTTTTCTTTGGCAGCAGGCCCGCTGCCCAAGGGGGTTTTAAATTGGGGTTTGATCTGACCTTTCACCCCATAATTTTTCCAATCCCTTTGCCCGCCCTGTCCCCTCACCTCAAAATAACCCCCAAAATTTCCCTCCCTTTCTTTACTGTGGGAAAAAACTTAAAAATCCAAATTTCTGCTCCTTTTTCTTTCTCGTCCCCTTTTTAAATACTGGAACTCCCTTTCCTTTTTATCGGGCCCCTCTCTCAAACTCTCCCCTCTCCAATCTTCCCAAATGCAGGGAGCCCCGGCTTGTTTTTCTCTCCAGCCACTAACTGAACCTCTACCCTGTGCCCGTCACTGCAAATGGTTTTCCCATCCATACAGGAACAGTATAAACCAGCACTCTCCCCCCATAAAGCCCCTCCACAGCGCTGCTCCTCCCTACATCCCTCTCTCCTCTGTCTACCGCCCTACCCGTCTCCCCGCTCTGCGTGATATTAATTTCATTCCTCAATCATTCCAACCTCCCTTTCCCGCCTAAAAAGAAATTTTACACGTGGGCACCCAAATTTTCTGGAAAATGCTACCCCCGCGGGCGAACAGGCCCCATTTACCCAAAACCCCCCCGTTTTTTAAAAGGGCCCTTTAAAATAACTTTTTCTCATTTTGGCCCCACCAAGAACCCAAAATGCAACACACCACCAAATTTTTTACACCACCCTTAGGGCAAATCACAGGCACTTATCTGTATATAGAAAGTACTGTCAGGGGGGCCCGGTTCATCCAATTTTTTATTTAAAACCCCCCAAATTTTTGAAACCCCGGCCGGGGGCCCTTGAAACTTGGCACTTCTTTCCCTATGTTTTCAAAACCCCTACTCCCAAAAAGATTGTAAACTCTCACGACAGGGCCCCCACCCTTGTGTCCCCATTGGGAAAGGGATTTTTAAAGTGTAATGAAAATTTTTGTTTTAAACCCCTTTAATTTGTAAAATGCTCGGAATATTTGGCGCTAAATAAAAAAAAAGATTATTATTATTATTATTATTATACCCACATTATCAGACAATTTTCTGTCATAGAGAAACGGAAGTTCTTGGTAATAAATAGGTGAACCGCTAGACAGTTTTTTTTCTGGGGCACAAGCCCTGGATAAAACTGCCTGTGCCCCGAACCTCGTCGGTTCCAGGCCGCTGCTGGTAATAAATAACAGTTTTTTGACCAAGCGATACAATTTTATAGCAGTCATGCCATAACTTGATTGGAATGGCAGCAATTTTCCTCTGTTGCACTGTACTAAAAACTATAAATAGTAAGACCCTCATGCTGCCACAACATCAGACATCATAAAGGGCCCCTGCAAACCGGGGATTTTTAAAAGCCAAAGGGGAAATTTTGTTTTCCACCCCAAAAGGAGCCCTCATTGGGGGGTTGGGGTCTCTTCAACCTGAACAATGTCTTCATAAAATTTGTATATTCTCCCATAGTTCTGTTGGCATGTTTGTTTCTCAATTCTTCTATGAGGGCCCTTTCACACTTATATTTTGCATATCGTTTTGCGTTTCTTTACCCCCTCAAGAAGAAAAAAACACTTCAGAATGCTAAATGTATATTTATCAGGCAGTTTTTTAATGCTTTTTGTGGTGTGCACTACAAAAAAATTCAACAACTATGCACAAATTTTCTAAATGTAAGAAGAAAAACTGAGCCTGTGATGTTTTTGGGGTTTTAAGAAAAAGGAGAGAAGGGGTGAAACTCTGTTTTTAAATAGGGGGTTTTATGAAAAGGAGAGAAGCTGAGCTATGCGATATAAAAGGGTTAAAGATAGAAGGGGAATTTCTGAGCCGTGGAATTTTAAAGGGGTTTTATGAAAAACGGGGGAAACTGACCTGTGATATATAGGGTTATAAGATAGAGGGAGAAAACTGGGGCTCTGTGATGTATAAGGTTATATGATTAAAGGAAAGGGGGAAAAAAAAATGGGGGGCCCCCTGTATATATAGGGGTTTTATGATAGAGGGAAAAGAATAAACCTCTGTGATATAATTTTGGGTTTTATGAAGAGGAGAAAAGCTGACTCTGTATATATATAAAAATTTTAAAATAGAGGGCGGAAAACTAGGTCTGGAAGTAAGGCTTATATAAAAGGGAAAAAGCAAACTCTGTGATAAAATAGGTTTGTATGATAGAATAAACTTCTGAGTAAAATTAGACAAAATCTTCAAATTGCAACTAAAAGCATTGCTTACCCCAGCCACATAGAGTTATTGACAAATGCTCTGTAAAACCCCATACACATCAACAACAGCAGCGCTTTTTTTCATGCACTTTTGACATTTTTCACTTGCCAAAGAAAAAACGGGGGTGCAGGGCCAATATCCCGCGGGAAAACCCCACCAAAAACCCGACTAAAGGGGGGTTCCTTTTCATACAAAGGGTTTCGCTGGCATCCCCCAAACTTTTTCCCCCATTTTTCAGCTTTTAAATACAGGGGGGGGGTCTATTTCTCCCAGTGGGGGGTATTTTTTCTAAAAGTGAAAAGACACCATCCACAACCCCCCCCCCTCTCCCTCCTTAGTCATCATCATCATTCTGTATGAGCAGTGGGAGAGAGAGGATGTCACAGCTCTGCAGACTTCCTGCAATGGTCAGTTCTCACGCCTGGAGAGCTGTCACTTCCCTCCAAAAGATTCTTGTAACCAGAACACCTGCTTTGCTGTAAACAATTGCACATAAAGCCTTAACTAATTAAACAAATGTGATAAATGCAAATTGCTCCCTGCTCTGTTATCAGGCAGGAAGTAGAGGTGAAGCAGAGTGTATAAAGTTGTGTTATATGGGGGAGTGAATATAACATCTAGAGAGTCAGTAATTGCCCAGATCCTTCACATAGAGCTATCACTCTGAGAGGAGCAGGGAGGAGTTCAGGCAGCATTTATTACAAAGCTCAGAGGGAAATGAAAGACATTGAGAACATAGGCACAAGCACAGACGGCAGCCAGAACAGAAAGCCACTTTCAGTTTCATTTTCACACAGCTCTGAGGGAAGAGTGCAATACAGCTAATCCAGCACAGGGGCCGTGTCCTGCACAGGGACGTGTCCTGACCAGGGCTGAACTAAATATCAGGCAGCCAAACACAGCAAAGGGTGCATGGACCAACCCTCAGGCTTCAGATTTAGCTATAGACACTTACAGCTTAGCTGACAGCTGCTATACTAAATGATTTAGGTAATACAGACCAATGGCATAAGTGCTTATTTTTACTGTCCCCATCATTACAGATATGATCTTTGTAGTGAGAAAACCCCTTTAAGTGCAATTAAGCTACCTGTACAGAACATGAAGAAAGTGCTTGTTAAAAAGCATGATAAAGCATGCTTACATACCCGCGTTCTTCGGTGAAATAAGCACTTATTTTGCTGCAAAACATAAGTCATTTGAACATAGTCTAACTCTGCTATATCTAACTAGATCTGCTTTATCATTCTTTTTTCCCTTTATCTTTAGATTTTGTAGTTTCTATTCAGTCCTTTCTATTAGGGTGTTTTGTAAAATAGACCCATTTGCCTCAATTGTTTTTACATTAGTCTCATTTCATAGTATGAGGCAGCTTGCAAATATTTAAGTTATTAGCGAGTCTATGCTTGACCACAATAGATTGTCTAACAATAAAATTACATTCTAATACAAATCAATTACATTGTACACTTAATTTAATTCACCAGATGAATATTAATTTCATAAACTTGTACATGCATTAGGAAGAAAATATGAAACTTAATTATTACGTGCTTAGCTCTGCTGCAACCAATTAACTTTAATTAATTGTTTTGCCAAATCAATTAATTCTTCTGCTTATTCCTTTTCCTTTCTTTATTGATACAATGAAGGAATTATTGGACTTACTGCTTTGAACATAGCGTTTTATAATAAAAGAAAACATTTCCTTCTGTCCTGGGAGTTTATACCCCCAAGTGACTGTATGTTCAGTAATTCAAAATGGACTTTTTATTTTCAACCTCAGGCCTGTAATGAGAAAGGTCTTGTCTCCCATCGCACCTGTTAATTTACCTGTCATATTTCTTTTAGTACATATATGTATCCTTTATGAAATCAGTGGGGAGTATGTTTCTCTTAGAACTCTATATTGTGCTACTCCTCTGTTATTCCTCTTGGAAATATATGAATAAATGAACAACTGGGAATTATCATTTCCCTAGTTAAGAGGTTGTTAGATTCTCAGCACTGGCTAAACAGTGTCAGAATTTGTAGAGATAAACCTCATTGATAAGAAGAATGGTAACACCTATGGATGTAACAAAGTTTAACTTGACAGTGATATCACGGTTTTTCATTTTATCTGTTCTTAGATCACATAAAAAGCACTAAAAAGTTGAAATAACCGTGCTATGACATCATGGTGCATTATCTGTGCAGTTTATCTTTGCTACATTTATTCATACTTTTTTATGAAGGGCACAAAATGCTGACCTCTAAGAAAGAAGTTCCAGAATTATTATTTTATGGGGAATTCAACTATTTAGTAAAGCAGAGACCCTGTCAGGAACAGGTCATGTAATTTCATTAAACAGGAAATTTTTGTACCTGTATGAGTGACACAGGTATATCCACGTTGTCACTGAAGCCTGATTCATAGTCCAGTGCTGTGTATCTGATAGTCAATGATTAACGCAACACAAAAAACAGCAATTATAAGACTGAAACATGTTATTTCTAAAAGAGATATTCTAGCATAAAAAATGATAGGTTCATGAATTTTAGATTACTGGGACGCCCACTGAACTCTTACACAGAGGACCCCACATCCACCCCACCCACAGGAGGAGTGTAAACAGCATGATGGGATGAGCATGCTCCTATTGGAAGTCGACAATCAAATTGCCTCTTTTATGGACATACAGGAAACTACCAGGAATTTATGGTATATCTGTAGTGTACAGTAGTGAACACTCCTAAAATTGATTTGAGACCCTGATTGTATTGTCTATGGAAGTGGTGTGCAGTGTATTGTGTCAAGATTATGTGTATAAAAATGCTGTTTTGTTGCTGATCCATGACCTAAAGAGTTAATGCATTGAGCAGCCTGACCCAAGGGTGGTTGCCTAGAAAACCAAGGTGTGGGATTCTGGGGTAGTTCAGTTAAGCTCTAGTTCCAGTTTGAACTAAGCAAGTAGTGTAGCCCTGGTTCAATGCCAACTAGGGATCAGAGAACGACGCCTTTCCTCCTCGCCTCAGAGACTAGGAGAAGCAGAGAAGATGGGATCCAAAGATAGGAGCAGGCCTGCTGGAAAGAAAGGTGGCAGAGTATGAGGAAAAACTGTCCAAGAATAGACCTCATAGCAGATGATGACTAGCAGCAATAAGCCTATCTCACTACTATTGCCTTAAGGAAGATAGTTCCAGACCGCATGGGGTTAGAGAGAAAGTTCTTGCTGAATGTATAGAAATTCTGGATTTTTTAACTTGTATTAAGGCGCCACCCCTGCTACAGGCTGTTCCGAAGGACTATAAAAATTGTTGGAGTGCCTAGTTTTGAGTTATGCCATCTAGCCTGGAGTAAAGACAATTGTTTACTGCAGCCATTCAGCCTCCTGTGACTCATTCTTCATTAACACCAAGGACACCTCCACCAACATCAGGGCAGGAAGGCTTATATCTATATAGTGTGTCCAAGGGTAAAACACAAGAGGAACACCAGATACTCCTGTATCCGTAGCCTCCCTCTTCACTGTGATGTTACTAAGATAACATGCGAGGATTGGGAAAATGAAACCATGACCATAGCAAAACCTAACTATTACTCTCATCCTCTAATCTGCCACCTATGGGTCACAACTTATTGATAGGATATGCCATAGATGTCTGAAAGTTGTGGGTCCCAGAGGTGGGTCCTAAACTTTGCTATGCAGAACAGATAGGAGTGCATGCTGCGCAATCTCCATTCTTTTCTATGGGAGTTTTGAGTGCAGATGTGGACACTCATTCAGCTATACTTTCATAGGACAGAATAGAGATTGCCTTACGTGCACTCGCCTCTCTGTTCTGCACAGCGCTGATCAGGGGGGGCGGCAATTGACATGCATTACTCGCGGCCCGTAATCGCCGCAATTAATTGACAGGTCACTTATCTCCTCGCGCGTACAATACGATTGTGTTGCACGCGTTGGGGGATGAGGCGTAATCCATAGTTCTCAATGAGAGCTATGGATTACCATAATTGCGGCGCACATCTTGCCGCGTATTAAGCGCAATACGCGGTAAAATAGGCGCGCAACTATGCCTGAAAATAAGCCATGTGAACCTACCCTAAGAGTGCATTCCCACGTCAAAGACAAAATACTGGTCAGATTTTTGTCTTTTTTTGCCATGTAGGAACATGGCTTTTGTTCGTAGTTCGTGGATTCAAGCTGTCCTCCTTTGCACCCACAGGTTAATGTTCTGCCCGAAAACGGGCGGAAGAATGAATATGTTCTAAGTTTTTCATTACACCAGCAGTGTTAAAAACCATCCAGCAGAAAATCCATTCAGTTCGAACTGCTGAATGGATTTTTCTATTAAAGTCTATGGGGGAGCATTGCATGTCAGTTTTCTAAAACAGCAAACTGTCTGAAAAACCAACCAATAACTCTTGCCGTGGGGACAAGCCCTAAAGACATTACACTTTGATACAAAAAGTGACAAAAAAAACATTACTTTTCAAAAAAAAAAGAATTTTATTAATACACAAGATATAAAAAATGACATAAAGTAGACATGTATCAATGGTGGATTATGCTTCCATTTTTGGCTCATGTGTTGCAAAAACTACAGGTTTCAATAACACTTAAATAAATACTTGAGAATAACTTATACTCATTGGATGTGCAGAAATAGAAATCCACTCATGTAAATAATGTATAAATGTAAGTCGCATCAGAGTACTTAACCCAAGAGTAGAACCAATGGGAGCATTGAGACCCAGATCCAACACCATTTCCCTTGCACTTCTTTCCACAATGATACTTCTTTGATACAATGTAAAGTAGTCAGTGTACAGTTTGTTTAACAGTGTAAATTTGATGTGTCCTCAAAATAACTCAACACACAGCCATCAATGTCTAAACTGCTAGATTACACCCAATTGTGCCCAATTTTCCATTTTTCCTCCCCAATTTCATGTGACTTATTAGTGTTACATGATCTCAGGTATGAATGGAAAGCAGGTGTGTTAAATTTGGTGTTATCGCTCTCACACTGTCATACTGATCACTGGAAGTTCAGCATGGCATCTCATGGCAAATATCTGTCTGAGGATCTAAAAAAAAGAATTAATGCTCTACATAAAGGTAACCAAGGCTATAGGAAGATTGCCAATAACCTGAAACTGAGCTTCAGTGTGGTGGCCAAGACTATATAGCATTTTAATATGACAGGTTCTACTCCATGATCGATTAAGACATTGAGTGCATGTGCTCAGCATCATAACCAGAGATTGTCTTATCAAAATATAAGTTTGAGTGCGGTCAGCATTGCTACAGAGGTTAAAGGGATGTCAGTGCTCAGACCATAAACCGCCTATTAAATCAAATTTGTCTGCATGGCTGCCATCCTAAAAATCATCTTCTAAAGATTATGCACAAAAAAAGCACCCGAATAGTTTGCTGAAAACCAGCAGACTAAGGACATGGATTACTGCTAACCATGTCCTTTGGTCTGATGAGACCTAGATAAACTTATTTGGTCAAGCATATGTGGTGGCATCCAGGTGAGGAGTACAAAGACAAGTGTGTCTTGCCTACAGTCAAGCGTGGTGGTGGTAGTGTCATTGTTTGGGGCTGCATTAATTTTTCCGGTTATGGGGAGATACATTGAGGGAACAATAAATACCAGTATGTACTGTTACATACTGAAGCAGAACATGATCCTATCCCTTCAGAAACTGGGCTGCAGGGCAGTATTCCAATATGATAATAACCCCAAATACACCTCCACTTGCTGCAACCTGTGAAGTTCTAGTGAACTCCATGTCCAAGAGAGTTAAGTCAGTGCTGGAAAATAATGGTGGCCACACAAAATATTGACACTTTTGGCACAATTTGTCCATTTTCACTTAGGGATGTACTTAGTTTTGTTGCCAGTGGTTTAGACATTGATGGCTGAGTGTTGAGTTATTTTGAGAACTCATCAAATCTACATTGTTATATAAGCTGTATAATGACTACTTACATTGTATCAAAGTGTCTTATCTTTAGTGTTGTCCCATGACAAGATATAATACAATATTTATAAATATGTGAGGGGTGTACTCACTTTTGTGAGATACTGTATCATTATAAAATAGTTACATACAAAGTTAGTTAGTATGGTTGAAAAAAGAAACGTTCATCAAATTCAACCGAGGGTGAAAAGAAGAAAGGAAGCAGCAGAGGACATTTTAAAATTTATACCTATGCATATGTCAATGTCTGTGATGGGAAAACATCTTTCAGGGTAATTCTCACATTCATTTTTTTATGCGGTTTTTGAAGCCAAAGTCAGAAATGAGTCACAAATAAAGTACATTTATAAAGTGAAGACTGAGCTTTCTCCTCCACTTATTACAATTCGTTGGATTCAAAAATGATACAGTGGTCCCTCAAGTTACAATGGACTCAGGATACAATATTTTCACCATACGATGGTCTTATTTGGGACATTGTATCTTGAAACCACACTCACTGTATAATGTCACAGAAACTGTAGCACATGTGATTGATGGAAGATCCAACCAAATATCATGAACATTTTACATCTGTATTAGTGGAGTGCATGCAATGATTGGCAGTCTAGTAGCACCTCTCTACAGTACAAAGCGGTACCACATGTAAAGAGCAGTACAGGATGTGCCAGGATGAGCGGCTGCTTCAGGCACCAGGTAAGAGTGGCCTCTTTTTTTCTGGTAGATTGTGTAGAAAGTCCATGACCCTGAGAAGCTTCTATAGACAACATAGAAAGTAATTTCCAGCTGCCAGCAGCTCTTTCTGCTGTTATATGTAAGAACTTACTTTATCTGTATTAGTTATGTTTTCTTCAATCTTCATTTTGCATTATGTTGGGTGACTTCAGGTTTTTAGAACCAGTTTTCCAAGGAATTGTGGCCTGAACATACAATAGTCATCCCAGAACCAATTAATTCTGAGGGACCACTGTATAAAAAAACCTGAATGCGGGAACATACTCTAATTGTATTTCATAGAAGGGGGCAATAATAACATTTTAATTAAACCAGATTTTGCCTTAATTCCTAAAAGTCCTTTATTTATTGGAAAACCCAGGCAAATATTTTCACACTTGTGGAAATAGCTCTACACAATGTGCCTTGTAAGATAAAACATTGTTGAACCAATGATTATGGCTGTAAGTGCACACAGTTTAATATTGATCCTTTAATAATATGCATTTAGAGCTCAATTTTGCTGATACATGTCTTCACACAGACAGGCGGAATAACAAGTTACTGCAGAGATTAATAAGACATAGAACATATAATTAAGGAGACATCTCAAGGTATTATGCATTTGAACGACATTCGCCCATTAGGGATATAAATAAATAATACAGGTTTAACTGACAATTCTCAATAAGCTTCACAAGTGTCAGCCGACATCAGCCGCAGCAATTTCTTGTTCCCTCTGACAATAGAATACAAATGAGGTGGTGAACTGAGTAAGCAGCGGATATACTGGTGCACACTGTGCTGGATGTATCCGAGTAATTAGCAATGAGATCCTCTATAAACAGTTAAAAGCATTGTAATTGACCATTATTATAAGTAGAGTTGATCAATTAATCGATTTAGATTTTTTTTCATGAAAATCTTTTCGATTTTCAATTTGAATGTCGATTCTCATTAAAGCCAATGCAAGGTGAAAATGACACTAATGTGATTTTAACCCGATTTTACAGGAAAAATCGGATCGATCGTAATCGAGAAGCCTGTCTCGTTCTCGAATTTTGCCGATCTCGATTAATTGATCAACCCTAATTATGAGCGCTGAAGACTTATAATACAACAGTATGGTAAATAGGTCACTTCTGACCAGGAGAAGAAGGAATCCCTATTTTGATATCATACAGCTTATTGGGGGCCTGTGGCATCCACTAACATGTCTGTTTTAGCAAACAGTTGTGTGCCCTGTGAATGTAACGGGTTGCGCTGCGGTCCGTGGTTCGGACCGCGGTCGCACCCGCGTTCCCCGCGGCGGGTTCCCGGCGGGTACGGGGGGCCCCCCGACCGCACTGTCGGTCTGGGGCCACCCGTCCCATCCACTCACCTGGCCTCGCTCCCGTCCGGTTCTCTGTCCCTGCCGCCGGAATGCGCATGCGCCCCCCTAGCGCGTTTCCTTCACTACATTTAAAAGGGACATCACACTAAAGACTAAATAAAACCCAAGGGAATAGGGAAAATTTAAAATCATTACTCTAAGGAAAAAATTTAAAAAACCCGGGATCTTTGTTTCAGTATTTGACAAAGATTGTATTAACTCACCCCCAAAAACTCAAGGGACCCAACATGAGCCCTACCTAAATATTTTCCTCACTACGTCAACCAGACTGCAACTTCGGGGAAGGTAGGAACTAGCACCGGATCTCTGCACTTTTTAAAAAAAGCACTGAGTGCAGCAGTAATGCATTTTAATATCCTATATACCTTAGGTTTTTATTATCTTTAGGGGCCCACTGAATTTGTTAGATATATGCTTTTTGCTTTTTTAGTGCACCATCTTCATTTTTAAAAGGGGCAGTGCGCCTAATTGGGTAATTGCCGGCGCTTCCCAAATAAGTTTTGCACCCCCCGCACTTCCCCGCGATCTATGTTTCCTCTGCCTTAGCTAAAACTTCCCTAAATGTGTTCCGCCCTACCCTTTTACCAGACCTCTTGCTACGTTTTCCCGACTCCAACCTCTGCCGCCAGCCCTGACCTTCCCGCCTTCCACGACCATGAACCATTGCCGCCTGCCCTACCTTCTCCTGCCCCACACGATTCCGACTACCTTCTGTACCTCGCTGCCCTCGGCCGCCCCCGCAAGAAAAATCACTCCCGGGGGGGCCCTGTCCTCACGCCGACAATCCCCCCCGCTTTGTCGGGGTCTGGGGAAGACCGGGGCTACTTTGATTCCGTTCCCTTCGTGCTTAACTTATCGTTCGTGGGCCGGGGGATCCCACCCAGCCGCTACAGTGAAATCCAATTCGGACATCTTCCTTGTAAAGGATGTTCACAGGGTTACGCGCAGAAATTTAAAAAGGAAACGAATTACTACCCAAGGCAGTACCTGTTGGGACCAAAAGAAATTTTCATTTTAAATTTTTTCAATACGACGTACGCACCAAAAAAAAATCTAAATCAGTGCATCTTAACAACAAACTGATTTTAAAATGGGATCAATGAGCGGGGGTTTTAAACATTGTTTTTATGTTTTATTTTGGGGCTATTGGGGGGCCCAAAATATGCCCCCCCAATAACGTCAAAAACGTTGTTGAACAACATTAACTCTTGTTTCAGCGCCTTAAAAAAAAATTTCCCTCAAAAACTTATTTTGAATCATTTTTCCCAAATTTCCCGATTCAGAAGGGTTTTCCCTGCACACTTTTGGGGCCACATTATAAAA
>JAODAL010059406.1:0-21497 GCA_025379985.1 Phyllomedusa bahiana
GAAAATTTAGGGTTTTAGCATGTTACAATCACCTATTATGTCGTACTTTGACGTTTTTAGTTTTTAAAAAGCCCGGATACGCTTGTTCGGGCAGCCCATAGAGGGCAATAAAAAAAGTCGACGCAGTTCCACACTCGTCTTTTCTCGTCGTCTTTGGCGCCCCCTAATACAAAAGCGTAAAAAAAAAGCGGTCTTGCATCGGAAAAAAAAGGGCCCTTTGCCCCGGGCAGTTAACAACCCTTAGGGTATTTAACAAAGTATTTTTTAAATATTTTTTTTTAAAAATTCAAAACTTTATTGAAAAAAAAATAATTAAACAGAATAGTAACTTTACCTTTATACTATAGTATATAAAAACGATTATATTTTCATGTTAATCAATGAAATTATACAAAAAAAATTTTTGAAACCATTCTCCGTTTCTTTGGGTCTCCTTCTCCCCAAAACAATAGAGGGAAAAAAATTAGGAACGGGGCGTGGCCTGCGGGGGATGTGAAAAAGGAGGGGCTGAGGGACTTGACCACCCAAATCCAGAAAACCGGCTCAAAAACCCTTGAAAACACAAAATCGCCTGGAGATCATCTAAAATAAGGTCCAGCTCTGAACGGGAAAATTTTTAAATCCTTCTGCCCCTTTCCCTGCCCCCCCAGCTGGAGATACAGCCAGACCTTGTTGCCTTGCTTTTTTCCCTGCTGCTCCCCGCCATTACCCCCTGGGTTCCTCACTGAGCACAGAGCCAGACCTATCGTCTCTCAATCGTCTCCAGACACAACTCCACAGCAGATGACTTGGCTTACTTGTTGGGACTGTGTGCACCATACAGGGCCATCACTCGGGGCAACCCCTGAAACCCCCCCCCTGTCCCCTCGGCCCCTTTTCGGCCGTCAGCTCCCACTGCTACAGCCCTCTCTTCCAGGAGATGTGAGGCAGGGGAGCCCTGTGCAAATAAGAGATAACTTTTGTGTGCCGTTGAAAAAGTCAGGCTGATCTCACACTGTGCTCTGCCTGCAAACAGACATTCCTATTCTATTAATCTAGTTGCCCCAAATTTTGAAAATGAAAAAGCGGGGATTGTAGACGGGGGCGCACTTTCGCGCACGGGAAAAATTTCATGGCACCCCTCTTTCGGGATGCCATGCCCCCCCTTTAAAAAGCCACACCCCCCCACCTAATCATAAGGGTTTTGGAAAAAAGCCAGGTGATCCCTTAAGCCGGTTTGAAAACCCCCCCTAAGAGGAGTGCCCCTTACAGGCAGGTAGAGCCCCCCGTTCCAGGTAGGTTTCCCCCCCTTTTTTAGCCAGGTGGTGCCCCCCATTGTTGCCAGGTAGTGCCCCCCTTGTTTGGCAGGTTGCCCCATTGTTGCCAGGTAGTCCCCCCATTGTTCCGGTAGAGCCCCCCTCTGTTGCCGGTAGATCCCCCTCTGTTGCCCGGTAGATGCCCCCCCTTTTTTGCCAGCTGTCCCCCCTTGTTTGCCAGCTAGTCCCCCCCTTTTTTGCCCGTGTGCCCCCTCTTTGCCAGCTATGCCCCCTCTGTTGCCAGGAAGTGTCCCCTCTGTTGCCAGTAATGCCCCCTCTGTTGCCCGGTAGTGCCCCTCTGTTGCCCGGGTTGAAGTCCCCTCCCGTTGCAGGAAAATGCCCCCTTTTTGCCAGGTAGTGCCCCCCCTGTTGCCCGGAGTGCCCCCTCGTTGCCCGGGGAAAACCCCCAATTTTTGCCAGTAGTGCCCCCCTTGTTTCCAGGGAAAAGCCCCCATTTTGGCCCGGTAGTGCCCCCTCTGTGCCAGGTAGTTTTTTGGGGGTCCCCCTTTTTGCCCGGAGATCCCCCTGTTTCCAGGAGTGCCCCCCCTTTGCCAGGTATGCCCCCCTTTTTTCCCGGGAAAAGCCCATTTTTTGCCAGGAAAAGCCCCCCTTGTTTCCCCGTAGGGCCCCCTCTGTTTCCAGGTATGCCCCCCTCTGTTGCCAGGAAGAGCCCCCCATTGTTGACAGGAAGAGCCCCCATGTTGTCAGGTAGTGCCCCATCTGTTGCCAGGTAGATTCCCCTCTGTGCCAGTAGTGGCCCCCCATTGTTCCAGGCAGAGCCCCATCCCCTATAGCTAATAAAAATAAAAAATCAAAATCCACTCACTCTCAACCAGGCTCCTGCCAGCAACGCCTGCTCCCGACCGATCTCGCGCAGTCGCTGCAGGGTAAGGGTGAGAGCATCATCCGAGCGTCACTTCCCCCTGCGCCGCTGACCTGTATTGCGAGCGCACACAACCGCTGCGCCGTACATAACAGGGGGATGAGAAGCGATCCCTCGTCCACTGCCCTCCTCCCTGCACCGCGAGACTCCGGGCGTGTGAAGCGGGCGCAGCGCGGCCGCTTCACCCGCCTGTAGGGCGGCCCGCGGCGCCAGATGTAGCGCACTAGCGCCTGACACTGTCGCCCGCGCCATTTAAAGGACCCCCGCCGCCTGCCTGGCGGCGGTAGGAATGCCAACATCCCCGCGTTGAAAAAAAAAGGGGGGGGCTGAAGGGACCAGCCACAAATAGCAGGACCCCCCCCCAGCAGCCAAAAACGGGAGAGTTGGCAATGTATGCTATTAATTAACCCATTCTGTCACCTCCCCACTGGCATCTCAGGATAAGGAACTGTGATTAATTCCTTCACCTCTCAGCACATCAAAGGAGTAATAGTATCCAGGATGGGAGTGCACTGTGCAACCCGGCATGTATCCCCTTCCTTGCTGGTTTTCTCACAGTCCTGCATTTTTTCCTGTGTGCTTTAAGCTCGGGGTGTTTCCCTTTGCTGGCCCTGTATTTAGCCCTGTTGTGAGACCAAGAAAGCTACATCCAAAAAAAAACAGAGAAGCAACAACAAACAGCCAGAGATTCTTTCCTCTTCTCAAGCCTAAAGAGACTAAAATCCCTCTGCCAGCTTCCTCCCCTACTTCATCCTCAAGAGCTAATCTGTGGACCTCGAACAACCTAAAATTTCTGACTCTCAACCTCTGAAGTGTAGCAACACTACCGCCAACACCTATTCCACCTCTTTCCGTTCATCTTTACAAACAGACATCAAACAGAAGTATGGATTAACTAAAGCAAGAATTTCATTCCTTAGCATCCCGCACTGAACACATAGAAAATAAAATGTCAGACTTTGCAAAACTCATAACAGTCTGATCGATGCCAATAATGCATTAGAAGAAGAAAGTGCAACCGCCAGGCCGCCCAAAGTCCTTGACTTGGAGTGATCGGTCCAGGCGTAATAATGTGAGGATCCGTGGTATCCTCAGAAACTATCTCCATCACCTGACCAACTGAATGCATACCTCACCGACCTGATGACTTTTTGTTCAACCAAACTCTTCCTCACTCAATCTTACCATAGAATTAGATCCAGTAGGATCCCGAAACAAGAACTTGCCTACAACAAGTCCCTAGGTACACCATCGCCAGAATAATTTTTATATAATGGAAAGAGGACTTCCTCCGTGCTCTGCGAAAAACGAATCTCTCCCTGACCGTTTCCAGTCGATCTCTATCTTTCCAGAACCTCTCATTCAGCAACTAATGCTCAGGCGGAAAGAATTTCGAGCCTTATATCCAATTTCTCAGAGACAAAGCAAACCAATATAGATGGGGCTTCCTATGAAGCTTACAATACCAAAGACGGGACCCAATTAAGTCGCAACTCTCCAGAGAGGGGCCTGTTTTCTGTTGAGAGACTGGAATCTTCTTGCCTCTACTCCTTCTGATACAAGCCAGTCCGGAAAAAAGAGTAGGTCGGAAATGCGATCACCTCTCTATGGTCTGATAGAGCCACGAGATCAAGAACCATGCAGGCTCTGGACGATGCCTGTTGATATCCTTGTCCTCACTAATCTTTGGATTGCGGGTTGGTGCTCTCATGTTTGCTTACTGTTTGCACTGCCACTAGTGTCGCTTTCTCCCTTGTAGGTTCACGGCATGGACTTTGCCCACAATTCATTCCGTTTAGGAATAAAGAGTCTATCAATTGATTTGTTGGAATTATGAAGTTTTTTTGGTTCAGTGTTTTTTTCCCAAATGAGTGACAACAGTAACTTACACTTCTGTGGATTTTCTTCAGATGTCCGGTGCAGGCCAGTCGGGTGCTTTTACCTTTTTTCAGATCATTATGACATCAAAATTTCAATCTTTCAACGTAAAGGGACTAAAATTTCACACCTTTAAGCGCTCCCTACTGTGGAGAGATAATTCTAAATGCGGGTGCCGACGTTGCATGCATCCCAGAAACATCACCCTTCTCAAAGAGGACCAATTCAGGCTTAAAGTCAGAAACTATCCCACAAATTTTTCACTCTCATGCTTCATCCCAACGTGCAGGGGTGCATATTGGTTAAAAATTCATCTCCTTAAATCTTACTCACACCTTCATTGCTCCAGAGGGATGGTACGTTTCATCTTGGTCGTGTGAAATTAATTCAGGGCCCTATACCTTTAACGCCATCTATGCCCCTAACACCAAGACAAATCTCCTTTACTAAAAAAGTTATCAACGAAATGCAAAAATGTTAGTAAAGTTGGATTAATTATTGCGGTTGATTTCAACTCTGTTGTCAGCGCAGATCTGGACAGATCTGGAAACAGGGGCAGATCTTCGCAAGATTTCTTCACGTCTCTGTTGCTATAAGAAGACTTGCACGATGTCGGCGGTACCTCCATACCTCTGAGCGTGACTATCACGTATTTCTCCCTATCTAAACATGTTTCCACTCTCGTCTAGATTTCTTTGTAAATGATAAAATTGTGTTCGATTATTTGATCTCCACTGACATAGGTAGTATTACGTGTCTGATCCATGGCCCTGTTGATCTAGTTACGCCGACAGGCCTAGACTCCCTGCGACCCCCTTGTGCAATCTTAATAATTAACTTTTAAAAAATCCAAAAAATGTCAGCTAACTGTCCTTCTCCCGTATATTAAATACTTCTTTGAAATTAACGCTCCACAGCCGCCCTCTACCACGCATTTTATGGGCTCCCATAAAGCCCTATATTCGCGTGAATACTTATTCATCTATCCAGTAGAGAAAAAAAGGAAGCGACAGGCAGAAGTTTGAATAGTCTCTGTGGAAGAAATTAAGAAAGCAGAAGTGGCATTAAATCAGACCCCTCTTTACAGAAAAATAATTCCTTAGCCGATCTTAGGAATATGCTAGCGTACCATTTACCTCCATAAGTATGAGTTTCCACTTTAGCCAAACTAAAATGGCAATTTTACGTGCAGGGGACATATAGCCTGGCAAGCTGCTAGCAAATAGAATCAAATCACAACAATGCTAGGATGCTTATTTCCCACTTAACTTCAACCCTCAGTGTGAGAAATTAATGAACCCTAAAGAATATTGCTAACCAATTTGCTACCTACTAACTCCCAACTATATAATATACAGTCCAACTGAAAATAACCTGTGCCTTCAACAAAAGTATATAACTCCTTTCCTAAGTTCCATACGTCTACCTATGCCAAAACATATCCCAACTAGAATACATTAATAGACCTTTTCTCTCTAGCTGAATTCAAATGGCCATTCGTTCTAGCAAAATTAATAAATCAACCAGGCCCGATGGTCTTACAAATGAATACATTCAAGTTTCTTTTTCTCTGACCTTCTCTCCCAACCTTTATTAAATCTGTGCAATGAGATTGCTCTACAAAAGCTCCGCTACCAGCAGAAATGCTCTCCTTCAATTATCACCACGATCCCAAACCTGGTAAACAGCTGGATACTAACTTCTAACTATAGACCTATTTCACCTACTCAATTCCGACATTAAGCGGTAATGCCAAAATTATAGCATCTTGGCATGAACTTAGGTTTTTTGCCTTCTCTGATCCGTAGTGATCAGGTAGGATTTATAAAGGGCAGAATCAAGAGATGCTACCCCCCGCATCCTAATTTAACACAGATTGCTGCTTTCCTCCTCGTCCAGTGTGGCTTTCTATTCTCTTGACGCGGGAGAAAGCATTTGATAGGTAAATGGTTAATCTAGAATCAGTGTGACAGAGCGCTCGACGAGCGCGCTAGACACATAGCCATACACACTCTGCTGGCTTTATTTTGCAAGCCATTCTAGTACTTTATACTCACCCGTCAGCTAGGTTTTAACCTCTGGTATCTATCACAGCTCCTTTTCTCTAGCCAATGGTACACGTCCAAGGCTGTCCACATTTTCTCCCCTAATATCCGTGCTTTGTATGGAACCACTTGCTGAGAGTATTAGGAACTAACCCACAAATTTATTGACTAGTCAGTTAAAGTGTGGCTTCTCACAAGATTAGTCGTTTATGTCAGACGATGTCATGCTGATATCACGAACCCCACTTCTTCTATCAAAGAAAAAAAAAAAAAAAATAATAATGGAGACCCTGGACCACTTTCTAAGGTGGTCCCCTATTACTAATTGAAATAAATCCAAAACAACGAATCTGTTTTTTCTTGTTAATCATAATACCCTGTTTTAAAAGAAGGTAAACCTAAATCCCTCCGGTTTTAACTGGGCTGATGAAACATGTTGATTATCTGCATAAAGGATATTTCTACTCCCTGCCCAATACAGTTTCTGGCTATATGAACACCTTTTAGTAGACCTGGAATCTGAAATTATAACGCTTCTCTGCACTTTAATTTTTTCGTGGATTGCCAGAATTAAATTAATTAAAATGGCGTTTATTGGGCCCAAAATTATTTAGTATGGGCAAGCTATATCCCTATTTAATCCCGCTCTCCTTGAACAAATAGACTTCAACCCTATCTCCTTGATTTTATATGGAATGGCCCGGAAACCAAGGGTCATAAAAACAATTACTTTTTTCGACGGCAAGATACGGTGGTTTAGCTGTTCCTAATTTAGCAAAACTATAAAGTAGCTCTCATCCTCCTATGAGCAGGCTATATACCCTATGGCAAAAAAAGGCATAAATCAATTCAGACTTCCTGGATTCCACTCGAATCCTTTTCTTTACGCTGTGCCCCAGTAGATTTCATCTTAAAAACCTCCTTAGTTGAGCCCCCCCTTCCTTCCTCATCCTTACCTCATTATCTGACCGTTTAAAGTTTGTCACTTTATGCTTTACTCTGGTGGTTGTGATTCCTATCCGGAAACAGGACATTCCAATTGCTCTCTCAGCTGTTGGAACCCCGAATTTTCATTCCATCTGTGGCAGAAAATTCAAACTGGTGTCAGTAGACCAACTATATCAAAAAACAATACAACAGCACTCATTCGCATACATCTCTAGATCAATGGGGCCCTTCCCCACATTCCTTTTTCATTCAATATCTCAAATACGACATATAGTACATGGGGGTAATACAATGCAGAAGATCTCTGCCAGTCCCATCAGATTTTTCCCATTTTATTCACAAAAAGGAGGATACATTAAAGGTCTTCCTTTAACTTAAACTTAATCACCTCCAGGCCAAACGCCCGGTCGAAACTCCCAACTAATGATCAAAGTGGGAAAAAGAACTAATTAGTACAATTCCTTAGTACAGTTGGATGCAAGCTGTTGTATGCCCTCCAAACTGTCTAAATATGCACTAACCATAAGGAACTGATGCACAATAATCCACTTGCGCTGGATCAACCCCCCACCAGGATCGCCCACATTGTAATAGCTCCTCCACTACCTGCTGGAAAGGCTCTGACAACAGGGTACAATGCTGCATGCTTGGTGGGCTGCCCATAAAATTGTGGGATGCAATAGCTGCACTCTTAGTCGATAGTTACGGAGCTTACACTTTACATTAACCCTCAGCTTGCAGTTCTAGATCTTGATTATCTACATACCTCCCCGCATTTCGTACAGTTGTTTGTGATGTTCTTTTGGCCACTGTTTTCGCACTGCGATAGCGCAACTTTTGGAAGACCCTAAAATGCCTACTGTGGTAGAAAGTTGAAGAGGCGTGTTTAATTATATATTGTGCCTGTGATTGACGATTCAGTGACCCACCTATATTGTGTCTTTAAAAAGCTAATTAACTTTGGACAACTAGGAAAGTCCCTCTAATAAATATTCCACTCTAATTAACCAAGCTAATACGCCCTGTTATGTGCATTGTCCTCCTTTGGAGTTTTCCTTTGCCCCTCCCTTTTTTTTCACGTGTCCACTCTATGTTGATGTCTTTTATGGTCTGATCTGGGTGCAGTTTGCTGTTCACACCGAGACCACTAGACAGACTAATTATTCCTTACTGTTCTTTTCTTGTTTGCTTTCATTTACAAGTAATGTGAATAGCAATTTGATGTTTGGGCATAGCTCATGTATAGTTATTTTGTGCCTCATATACATTCATTTGTTCGTATGTATGTCATTCTCCCCTACTTTTTTTTTCTTTTCACCAATAAAAACATGTTCAAAGAAAGCTTATGGAATATTACCTCATTAGAACATTTCAATCTTAGTTGAGCACATTACAGCATATATAATAAACTGAAGGTTTCAATAAGATAAATATGTTACAATTTCAAATTGCTGGGATACTGCCATTAGAGCTATCTGAAATACTATATCCTAAAGGCAGGACCAAAATAAAAATACCCATTGAACATAAAACTGTAGCCGACCAACAGAGAGAAATAAAAATAACAAAAATCATAAGTTCACTCAATAAAGGAGAGAACAGGGAAGGTCCTCAATCAGGGTACTATGTCTAATCAAACACTAGAAAGTGTGCATCGATACTACAAAGTTTTAGGCTCTCATTTTATTTAAACAGTATCAGTTAAATGCGGCATAATCCAAGGAAGCACAAAAACTATCCAACTATACCATGTGGACATATATATTTTTCCAACATTTGGTTCTGCCCTTATCTCTTGCATACACTGTAAGATGAGAATCTCCTTGAACCAGTCACAGATGGAAGGTACCTCCACGGACCTCCATAGCTGAGGAATCAAAGCTTTAGCTGCACTAAGCATAAAAATTATTAAACTTCCCCTGAGGATGTATACAGGAAGGAGTATGATTTTTAACAACAATACCACTGGGTCATTTTGAAGCGTTATCCCCGTTGTTAACTGGATGACCTGTATTACCTTGTCCCAATATCCCTGTAACAACATACATGCCCACCATTTAGGGGTCATTGTGCCTTCACCTGTACCACACCTCCAACAAATATTAGAGGCAGAGGGATAAAGTGTATGAAGCAGAGTGGGTACTCTGTACCATCTTGATAGAATCTTGCAGTCAACAGGATACAATGGACTTATGTGAAAGCATATTGGCTTTTTGCCATTCTTCCTCCATTATAGTTCTCCCAAGTTCCCTAGCCCAGCTGCTTTAATAAGTTGATATAGATTTTGTCAGAGATGGAATAAGCAAGCCATAAACCCATGAAATTGTGTGATCATTAGGACAACATCCGACACACAATTCTTCCAATGTGGTTAGCTCTCTGTGAAGGTTAGGATTTGCTTATTTGTTGTATTGAAATGCGAGATCTGCATGTAATTAAACCAGGAAAGTAAGAATATTGTTAGTATGTCTGCCACTTCTGACAGCGGTTTTAGTGCCTGGGTGGAAAGCAAATCGCTAAATGTCAGACATCGCTTGGGAGTCAGTTGAAGGGAGACTGGGCAAAGCCAATGCTGGACTGCCCAGTATCGGTGTTAGAGGGACATATGTGGAGAATAATTTTTAGAGATGAACCATATCTGTGCAAAGCCAACAGAGTATGTTGCGTAACCCAAGCGAGAGCCATTATATCTTTCCTGGGGAGTGAGGAGGTTTTCAACCAAGGAAGCTGTGATATTGGTGATTTGTACACATTTTCATCCAATTGCACCCATCTCTTTGACTCTCTACATTGATACTGGTCTTTAAATCACACCAAAATGGCAGCAATATAATATGTTTTAACATCCGGTAAAGCCAAACCTCCATCCTGTCTGGATCTAATGAGAGTCGATTTTGCAATTCGTGCCTTTTTCCCTGCCCAGATAAAAGTTCTCAGGCATTTGTCTAGAGCTTAAAAAAATGTCTTTGGTAGAAGGAGGAGTAAGGTGTGAAACATTACATTAACCTAGGCAGAACATTTATTTTATTATAATAATTATGCGACCTACCCAGGAATATTTATATTGTTCTCTCTGAAATCTTACTCCTTCTAAGGACAAGGTTCAACCCTATCTGGTGCCATTTTGTATAATCACCGGAGACACTAAAGAACCATTTATCCTTATTTGGGCACTTGGATTTTGATATAGAGCCATAACTCTCTGAATCATTATGGTTCCCAACTAGGGATGATCGATATTATCGCCAAAAGTTGAAATCGGCACGGTTGTTAGGCTTATTGGAATTTTCCGATCACGCGATAGTTTAGGTGACATTCTTACAGATAATCTATTACTATCGCGCCATTTTCAGCATTTCCTGTCATTTTGGCGTCCAGCCAATCAGCTCCGGGGATAGAGGGGGTGAGGAGGATGTACAACATCACCACTTGCGGTGTATGGATCTCATTGGCTGCAAAAATCATGTGACCTCGTTTTATCTATGCTACTGCATTTCCTTTTCAGCTCATTCTATGTACATGCCACTTCACAGAAGGACGTGTCTGCGGTTAAACCAATAGCTGTTCTAACAGCTCTGAGAGATAGCCTCTTCTAATACAAGAAACCATCCACCTAGCTATAGCTTAGAATAGAGTTAGATTAGAGAATTTCACTTCTTATTTAGTTAAAGTCCTTAGGATATCTTCTGGTGTGTCCAGCCGTGGGGCTGCGGGGTAGGGGTGTGGGCAGCATGAGGAGAGGCTTGTGAAAGGAAGGGAGATATTGTGCAGCTCAGTGTGTTCTGTGACCTTAAATTGAAAAAGCATTTTTTTTTACCACTTTTTTGGTCAGCAGACCTCTGACAGGAGGTGAAATTGTCCCGTTTGTTTTAACAGTTCTATTGCAATCACTGCATGTCAGTGTTCCCAAAAACCGGCATAACTTATCCCTATAACTTTTAAATAGTTTTATTGAAGTCCATACATCTGTTTGCCGCAAAGAGGTCAATTGTACACATGTTGTTTTATACATATTTTATAGTAAATTGCGCCTGTAGCCAGTGGTGCGAAGACCGCCATATTCATCCATATAACATTTAAATACTCTTATTGCATTCCGTGCGTCTGGTTGCCGCAGAGAACTCAGTTGTACACAAATTGTGTTATACATATTTTATAGTAAATTGAGCCTGCAGTCAGGGGTGCGAAGGCCTCCATATTAATCCATATAACATTTAAATACTCTTATTGCTGTCCCTGCATCTGTTTTGCGCAGAGAGCTTAGTTGTATGCAAATTGTGTTATACATATTTTATAGTAAATTGCGCCTGTAGTCATTTGTGCGAAGGCCGCCATATTAATCCTTATAACATTTAAATACTCTTATTGCATTCCGTACGTCTGGTTGGCGCAGAGAGCTCAGTTGTACGCAAACTGTGTTATACATATTTTATAGTAAATTGCACTTGTAGTCAGTGGTGCGAAGGCCGACATATTAATCCTTATAACTTTTTAGTACTTCTATTTCACTCAGTGCGTCTCAGTTTGGCACTAATCGTGCATTTGTATAATAATTTGTTGAAAACTATCAATTGCTAGTCCTACTGGGCAGTTGTAAATTCAGGGACTGAAGGGGAAAAACACTGTTGAATTTTGTGTTACGGTTCTTTTCCCCCAGACCGCATTTCACAATATTTGATAGAAACAATTCTGTTCTAATCCTAGTTGGCTGTTGGAAATTAGAGGGATTTAAGAATAGCTGTGATTTGCCGTCTGTCAATAAGAGACTGTCAAAAACTCTTCCATACTTTTTACATTTTTATATTTCTGAACATGGAGTGAACTGCAGGTAGTAAGTGAGCAAAGAGGGGTGTAGGACATGGAGGTAGAGATACGAGAGAAGGTGCTCCTTCCAGTGCTGGCGATAACACGCAAGCCAGCAGATCGTCGGTTGCAGGACTGTCAGGCCTGTCATCGCTGGGTCGGTGTCCTATGAATCTCAGTAATAAACAACGTCGCCATTCTGTTCTTCAGTGGTTAATGCAACCTGCATCCAGCAGTCTTACCTCCTCATCCTCGGAGTAACGGCCACAAATGTCATCATCATCATCGTCCGCATCCGTCCAACACGAAGCGAAGGCAGCCCAAATGTCAACTCATGTACCCACCACTGTGGATAATCCATTTTCTGAAGAACTCTTTGATGACAAAATGCGGTTGGGGATAGAAGGTATTTCAAAAGATCAAGAGGCCAAAGAGGATGATTTTGTCTGCTCTGACACCCAATCGCTGATGCCATCAGAGGAGGAGAAGGAAGCCGATCAAAATCCCGGGCGGTCGGCCACGCCTTGCAGTGCCTGTTGCTTGTAGCCCGCAGCTCCGGGATCTAGAATGTCAGGACGAGGAAGTCACCTGTGTTCATGATGATGATGATAATGATGACGACATTGCGGATCCAACGTGGTCTTTTCAGCAGAATTTTCTTGCGAGCGCTTCATCACTGGACGAGAAGGAAGACGATGGGGTAGTGTCAGTACGGGTCCCGCCTCAAAAAGGGAGAGGGCAGTCGCACAAGTCCGCTGAGATTATTCCACCAGCCATGATCAGCAGAAACACAGTTCCTCACTTATCGCCGTCGAAAAGGTCCAGGACTTCTCAAGGCTGGGCCTTTTTCGATCAAGCCTCTGATTCACCCAGCTATGTCATATGCTGCCTTTTCCATAGACACATCAGTAGAGGGAAGAATCTTAGGTGTTAAACCACCACCAACATGTCTGTCACATGCAGCGAATGCATGATTTGAAAGGGAATGAACATTGGCAAAAAAAAGGCCGAAACCGATCCCGGGGCCCAAACTGACACCCTCTGTTTCCTCTCCTCCCCCATTCCCAAAGACCAAGCGTCCTCCTGCCAAGCAGGCATTTCTTTCCAAAAAGCACCCCCTCCCCTGGTCAGCCATGTGTCACTAAAACTAAGCGCTTTGTCTGCATCTGTGCCCGGGCAAGGCCTTTGACCACCGTACATGAACAGAAAGCAGGGCCCAAAGGGCCGCTACATCTTTGGACATCACGGGGTGGCAGGGAGTCCCTGGGGTGACTGTGGCTCGGGCTCGGCGCCGCTCTTCAAAACCGCGGGGATGGTGCAGGATTTTTTCCCCCCAAAGGTCCATGGTAGCATCCGTCCCAAAAAACCCCGGGAGTGTTAAAAATCTGTTTTGGGCAGTCAAACACAGGCAGGAGATGGGGATGGCTTTCACCCGGACCGAGGCTGGTAGTGACAAGAACCTTTGCCGGCAAGGTGGTGTGCGATAATTGTCGAAATCCCCTGGTGCCCTTAAGACGTAGGCTGAACACATCCCTTGCCGGCACAGTCATAAACTCGTTGCCCCAGAAATTTCAAAAACCCAGGGCGGGACCCCCTCTGCAAAGTTTCGAGGTCTGAGCTCACATTTCCCCGTTTGCCCCGTTTTGTCACGCCGGGCTGCTTTTGCAGCATCGCTGGGCCCTCCCCGAAACCGTCTCATTGTTGACATGGCAACACCCGGGAATTCCCCCCCTACATTGCCCCAGCGATTGGGCAGCAGCGCAATCCCATTACGCATACGAAGTACACATGGCCTGCAAGCAGGGGGTGCGGCCCTCAGGGTTTTGAGCCCCGGGAAGGGGAGCAGGTGAAAGAGCTTGCACCTCCTTGAAATTTTGAAGCCACCAAAAGGGTCAGGCGGACAATGATCTTGTCAGCCAGAGCATTGGGGTGATCTTTTCTGGAACAAGTGTTGGACATCTGAAACAGCGGGTCCCACAAGGACAGGGGAGGGGAGGGACACGGGGGCGGACACAGAGCCTTTCTCCAGTCGAAACCAGAAGGCCCGACAGTTTCACAACTTTATGGGCTCATTAGGCGTGGTTCGGTGTAAGGGCGGTGAAAGGGACGATGCCTCAGATCTCAGGGTACACATCTGAGGCAAGTCAGGGCTGGTTGAAGCGGAAAGCGGAGGAGGAGGAGAGGCATTCCGGGACACCGACATTACGACGTCCCTGCCTTAAAAGGGGTTTTGGACGGTTATAGGGGGAGGATAAGAGAGGAAGACGTTTGCTAGTGCCCCTCCCCCAAGGCTTGGGAAAACAAGGATCCATCTCTCACATGAGTGCTTTGGTTTCCCCATTTCCTCCAACATGACCCTCGTATTAAGGCCATAAAAAATGAAAAACATTACTGGGTGGGCACCCCCCGATCCCCGTTTACAAAGCGAAACTCAGCACTTTTCTTCCCCTACCCAAATAGAGAGAAAATGCAGTATTGGAGACCGTGCTGATTGATCAACGGGGAAACATCGTTTGTCTGCTTCACTTTCTTCAAATGTCATAGTGGAAAAACCGCAATGTGACAGCATAAATCCAAGTAGCTGCCACACCCGGGGCATTTGGGGGAAAGCCTAATGGGTCCCTTGGAACCTTATTTACCACCTCACCAACGCATGAAGCAGGCAACTACAACACACAGGACCGGTTTAAAGATCAGGTGAAACCTACTGCATCTCAACCCAAATGTTTTTGGGATTTTTTGGACCCAATCGACTTTGGGATCCAAAATGGATAATGGCCCGACTCGCCCCTCCCAAGAGGTTTGTCCTCCCCAAACATTCCCACATCTCTGGCAGGCCTTCAGCATAGGGAGGGTCTTTACAGACAAACGCATCTGGTTTTTCACTGATAATGTGGGTCGTTTGACTTTCTCAAGATGAATCAGTGTGGATGTCTGATATGGGAACCCCAATTGCCCAAAGGGCACCGATTATTCCCTTACTTTACATTCCTCTTGAAAACATTTTTTTAAAAAAGATCATTTCTTACTGTAAATTTTTTCTCATTTTCCCAAAAGGTCATTTTGCTGGGGTTTTGATTGAGGAGACGTAAAAAACACCCAAAGTAAAGGTTTCTGAAAAAAACGATTTTCCCTTTACTCACTTCATCCTTAAAATTTTTCGCACTGTCAAAAGGGTTTGGGTCAGGGCTTGAGATACAGCTATAATCAAGGGCCTTTGAATAGAAATGTAGCTTTTAAATGGCATTTTTTCCCTACATTTTTTAAAAGTGGCTGGAATCTTTTTATAAATTTTTTTTGGGCATGCTGCTGTGAAAACCAGCATAAGCGTACTATTTTAAAAAATTTGGTTTCTAACAGACATTTGTTCTTTTACAAATTTTCAAAAGTGGCCAAAAAGGGGCAAAGGTCTTAGCTCCACTTCTACTTCCGCACTCCCCTTCGCTGACTGTTTTTTTTGCTGTGTCTAAGGGGAAATTTTCCGTGTTAATAGAGCGAACACTAGCCCGGCTCTCACCACACCCCCGTAATCGGGCCCGCAAGTGAAATTTCGTGTTAACAGATGACAAACACCCGCCCTGGCTCTCACCACACCCACTGAACTCTGGCTCGCACTGAAACTGTGTGATCCCGTTTTCAGCCTCACCTGTTGCAGTAAATTTCCCCTTTAAACCCCCTTGACAGTAGAATGCAAGATTTTTTACCAGTCGTTGACCTACTGGGGGCATCTTTTCATTTGCTTTTCACACTAAGTCACGGGAACAAGCACCCGTAAATTTCAAGTACCTCTGCCGCGGCAGTATTGGAAAAAGGTTGTTTTTTATATAGTTTATTTTCTTATTCAAAATTTTATGCTGTGGTCCATAAGGGGACCTGTGCAGGGTTTTTTTTTTAGCGCGTTTCGGGTTGGGTGTAATGTCCCTTTACAAAATACTGCTTCAAAGACTACTTTTTTCCGGCCTTTTTTAAACTGTGGGTCAGCAGGTTTTAGATCAGCTGTGGTAAAAGGACTGGTATAGAAACCCCCCCCCCCCCCCCCCCCCCCCCCCCCCCTTCCCCAAAATAAAAGGGGGTTCAAAGACTCCTTTTTTCCCAACTTTTTCATTTATGGGCCCGACAGGTGTAAGCTTCACACGTCTTCGGACGCCCCTCTTGGACCGTCCCGGGGTACTTTTTCTACGGGATTTTCCGCTTTGGTAAGCAATGGCACACCGACACAGGGTTTTTTCTGGCTTTAGCCTGTTTTTTCATACACAGGTTAAACAACAGGTATACCAAAAAAAGTACAAAACAACCCGGCCGTCCAGCCCTAACAAACATAATTTGTTACCTCTCTATCCCACCTGGACCTAGCGTCCAGTACCCACCAGCACTCACGTCACCAGCCCCACTGGTTTTGGCTTTTCCCCAACCACTGGGGAAGAGCTTCGTCTCCACTCCAGTGTGTTTCCCGTTTGGCGAACCATCCCCCTGATCACTGCAAGACAGGCTTTTTATATGCCCGGTAAATCCTGGAACCGGGTCCTGGGCCTGGAACTGGGGGCGGCCTCCCACCCCAAAGCTGTGACCGTCCCGGAAAGGCAAACCATCAAAAGCCGCATAGCACCACACTGATACACATTAAACCTATGTTTTTTTGTGCCAAAAGGTTTCCTTCCCCCCCCGATCCAGGATTTCGGTGGCACGTCGGCAGCAAACTCCTGCTGTTTTCCCCCCTAGTGGCAGAATCCGCACCGCTAGGTCGGTCGGCCACACAGGTTTAAGGGGTCACTGCGGCCAGGACAGGGAAATCAATGTCCGTTCAAATAAAAAGGGGGTTCAAAGACTCCTTTTTCCCGGGACTTTTTAACTGTGGGGCATGCAGGTTTGAGGGTCATGGCGTTCCAGGACAGCGATAGCAAGTCCAGTTCAAATAAAATGATGGTTCAAAATAAACTGCCTTTGGGACTTTTAATTTTTGGGTCATACAGGTTTAAAAGGGGCATGCGTGGGACAGGACAAGGGTAGGAATAGTCTGGGTTTTTTTTTTTTAACTCTTTTTGCCTAATTGTCTTGCCAAATGTACACTAACCCCCTTTTTCTGTTGTGGATGTTAAATTTCCCGTTCCCACCCGTGGGTGTAAAATGAACTTTTATTCCTCCCATAGACTTTAATGGGCATCGGGATATCTGTTATCGACTATCGGCATGATAATTGAGGATATCGACTATCGACTCGATAACGATAGTTGACGTAATCGCTCATCACTAGTCCCAACCATATTTTTGTTAATACTGCTTGAAGGAAAGACCGATCCAGTCTGTCGAAAGCCTCTTCTGCATCTAAAGATAACAACATACAGGGCACCCTATGCACTTGAGCCTGGTGAATTATGGGGAATGTTTTAAGGGTATTATCTCAGGACTCACGAGAAGGGACAAATCCCAATTGATCCAGACCAATAAGATCTTCAGAAGTGGAATTTAGATGTGTAGCTAGTAATTTAGCAAAAAGTCTCATACCAGTATTTAAGAGTGAAATTGGCCTGTAGCTAGAACCGTGATGAGGGGTCCTTTCCTTGTTTCTGGATGACTGTTATATGAGCTTTTAAAAATGATCACAGAGGGCCCTAGAAAGGAAGATAGAGTTAAAGATATGTAATATAGGACCAGAGAGTACGCTCCTCAAGTGTTTTATAAAATTTGGCGGTGTATCCGTCTGGGCCCTGACTCTGAACAGTGGGGAGTGATGCTATTGCTGCATCTAATTCCGCAGAAGAGAAAAGGGCTTCTAGTGCCACCAATCTTTCAGGTGCTATTTTTGGGAGGGCTGTGTAAGTCAAATATTCTACTATTTTATCAGAGCATGACTTCAATGGTGCTTTTGGGAGGTTGTACAAATCATGATGGTACTCACGAAAGTTCTCCAAAATCTCTGTCGCAAAGTGAATTATTATACCAGACTTATTCTTCATCAAGGAGATAAATAGCGATGCCCTTTTATCACTCAATGCTCTAGCCAGCATCGTACTTGGTTTATTGCTCCACTCATAGCGTGAATGAGCATAGATCTGTTTATATAGTTTATTATTTTGTTTAAGCAGTCTGCAGATATCATCTTTGACTTGAATCAACTCTCCATAAGTCGATTTCTCTCCAGAGTTTTTTTGTGCGGTCTCCAGAGTGTGCAACTGATCCAGCAGTTTATTTAAATTAGCTGCTGCATCTCGTTTTAGTCTAGAACAATACTTAATCAGCACACCCCGCAACATGCATTTCAGAGATTCCCACTTAATTTGAGTAGATGTGGAGTCTGTACTATGATCATCCACAAAGTGTCGAACAGATTGAGTTAGCTCAGCTAGGCAATGAGTGTCACTGAGCAACGATTCAATCTCCACGAAAAAAAACTTACAACCGGCAGAAGGCAGGTTGAGGGAACAGTGAACTGGAGCATGGTCAGAATGTAATATGTTATCTATTGAGGTTTTATTAAGGTCAGAAAGCAGGGAGTGTTGGAAAAATATATAGTCAATACGACTATATAGTTTATGTGGAGGGTAATAGTATGTGTAATCTCTGATGTCAAGATGCATGATACGCCATGCATCACACAATTGCATATCCTGCAGGATTTTCTTAATTTTATTCAATTTGTTTAATGAGGTAGTGGCTTTACCTGATAATGTATCTATATTTGGGTTCAAGGCTACAATAAAATCTCCACACAAAATTATCGCAGCCTGTGTAAAGAGTTCGTCAAGGACATTAGAAAGGAAAGACAGTTGTCCCTAGTTTGGAGCGTATATATTGGCTATTGTATAAGTGGTGCCCTGTACAGTATGCTGCACCTTACAAAGATGTATCTGGCATCATGGTTCTTATTGACTTCTAAAATTTGATGTGGCAGAGATTTGTGTAAGAAGATCGCTACTCCCTTTGTCTTCATTTCCAAGTTATTGCTCTGGCACCAAACAGGGTACTTCGCAAAGCGGGTAAATGCTTTTCACAAAAGTATGTTTCTTGTAAGCACAAAATATGTGCTCTGAATTCGTGCATTTCATATAATATTTAAGATCTCTTTTCAGGAATATTAAACCCCTTCACATTGAAGGAGGATACTTTAATCACCATCATCTTATTATTGATAATGTGCCTTTTGAAATATCCGACGACCCTCTCAACTCTCGTAACATCTCCAGGCTGGCCAGTATAACAAATCAAAATATACCAGAACAGAAGTGAAATAACAAAAAGCCATCTCTTAACACCAGTGCCGTATGAACTGAAGTATGCAGTATCAAAACTGCAGAGGACCAGCAAATATCGCTAACGTCCATTCCTATTAGAGATAAGCGAAACGTAAAATATTCGAGTCGAGCTAGGAACGGTAGTGGTGTTCGGTTCAAAGTTCAATTCGAACTCGAACCCCATTAAAGTCAATGGAAGAAGATGTTCAGGTTAATTTTTATACCTATACAGGTGAGGAGAAGCAGTAATTACCATCTATAACAGTAAACTGGATATGTGGAACACCTTAGTAAAGAAAATTTGGCTTTAAGAGTGATAGAAAAAAATTGAGAGGCTAAGATACTTAATTCCTTTCAATAGCTAACTGAAAACATGAGGACAGCTTGCAAGCAGGAGCATAGCTATAGGAGGTGCAGCGATAGCAGCTTCTATGGGCCCCTGCATCCTGAGGGGGCCCAAAAGCCCCTTTGACACATAAGACACCGATATTTGAAATGGCACATGGCAACTGGCAGGAGACCCATTTCACTTTTTGCACCAGGGCCCAAAAACTTCAAGTTATGCCTCTGCTTGCAAGCTTCGTACATGTGATATATGTGGTGGCAGCAAGAACATCCCCACGGGGAACATGGAGGTTTAGCTGGCGCGGGCGTAGTTATAGGGAGTGCAATGGCAGCAGCCGCTATGGAGCCCTGCATCCTGAGGGGGCCCAAAAGCCCCTTTGACACAAAAGAAAACACCGGTGTTGGAATTGGCACATGGTAACTGGCAGGGGTACCAATAGGGCAGTACAGGCAGTACTCCTATCAGGGACCCTAATCAAAAAGGGGCCCAATGATGTGTTAAAAAATAGGAACTAGTAAGTGGTGGCCCCATCTGATTTGGCTGTATGGGGCCCTGAAATGGTTAATAGATGACCCAAGAACTTGAACTTATGCCTCTGCAGACTGGACTGGATTAGATGGCAGTACCATTGGTGACAGCGAGAACATGCCAATAAGGAACATGGAGGTTCCGGTTTGACTAGATTAGACCGCAGTACCATTGGTGGCAGCGAGAACATGCCAAGGAAGAACATGGAGGTTCCGGTTCGACTAAATTAGACGGCAGTACCATTGGTGGCCACTAGAACATGGCAATGGGGAACAGCAAGTTTCCAGTTCGACAAGATTAGGCGGCAGTACCGTTGGTGGCAGCAAGAACATGCCAATGGGAAACATGGAGGTTCAGGATAACATGACTTAGTACATTTGGTGGTAGTACGGGTGGAGGCATTTCAAAAAATAAAGATTTGGAGGGCTACAAGGAGGAGGATTGAGAGGTGTATGCCGTGCACATCAAGGTCATACAGGTGTATATTTCAAAATAAATTCAGCCATAAGACTTGTAAATCTAGCTGTTGGTAGCAGTAGAATAAAATTTGTAGAAGCAGCAGGCACAGGAACTACAGACATGAGATGTAATGTAGTTTAAATGTGTATTTCACATTGTCGAGAAGACGTGCTACAGTTTACTATTCAGTGACATTGGCAACTGGGGCAACAAAATGGTCAGAGATCCACACTTGATTCCTTTTAATAAATCTCAAACGATCCACATTGTCAGGGGAAAGACAGATACGTTTGTCAGTTATCAACCCGCCAGCTGTGCTGAATGTGCGTTCCGAGATAACACTGGCTGCTGGGCAGCATAAAACCTCTATGGCATGTAGATTAAGCTCAGGCCATTCATCCAGTTTGAACACCTAGAAATTGAATGGGTCCAGACTAAGTCCGAAAACATCGATGTTGAGCTGCAGGTAGTCATGGACTATAGTTACATAGTTACATAGTTTGTAAAGCTGAAAAAAGACAAGACGTCCATCTGGTTCAGCCTATTTTGCTCAAGTGTTGATCCAGAGGAAGGCAAAAAACCCCAATGAGGTAGAAGCCAATTGTCATCATTTTAGGGAAAAATACATTCCCGACTAAAATCTTGCAATCATAAAAATCCCTGGATCAATGACCACTCTCCAGAATCCTAGACACTATAACTAGAGATGGGCGAATTTCCCGAAATTCGTTTCGTTCACTTCGCCGAATTTCTCGGCAAAAAATAACTTCGTTCTGAATTACTTTGGCACGAATCACGTTAAAAAACAGCTATTTCCAGGCTGCACAGAGCCTGCAGGGTGCTGTAGAACATTGTGCCATGCTTAAATATGCAGAGGGAGCTTGTTTGGTCTTCATACAATGTTGTGTTTTAGTATGACACGCAGATGACTGCCGCCGCTCTTAGAATCGCTTCACTATAAAATTCCCTGGGCACTTAAGAGGGCAAAACTGACAAAAAATTCAAGCGGGAAGAGCCTGATAAAATCAAGCCGCAAAGCTGGAAAAAAAAAACTAGGTCAGGGGGCAACATTTAAAAAGGGGA
>JAODAL010059407.1:0-21496 GCA_025379985.1 Phyllomedusa bahiana
CAGGGGTTGGGGAAGCAGGTGTTCAGAGCATACAGGGTGCTCAACAGGTAAGCAGGGGTTCAGTAGCATACAGGTGCTGCAACTGTAAGCAGGGGTTTTATACACACAGGGTGCGCAACAGTGTAAGCAGTGTTTTAGTAGCAACAGGGGGCGCAACATGTAAACGGGGTTCATACAACAGGGGTCAACATGTAACAGGTTCTAGCAACAGGTGTGCAACAGTGTAACAGGTTTCAGTACATACAGGGTGCGCAAAGGGAAGCAGTGTTTAGTAGCAACGGGTGCGCAACAGTGTAAACAAATGTTTATAGCAACCAGGATACAACAGGGAAGCAATGTCAGTACATACAGGGGGCTTTAACAGTGTAAGCAATGTTCATACACACAGGTGCGCAACAGTGTAAGCAGGTGTTCAGTAGCACACAGGGAGTGCAACGGTAACAGGGGCTCAGTAGCATACAGGGAGTGCAACGTGAAAACAGGGGTTTAGTAGCAACAGGGTGCTGCAACATGTAAGCAGGTGTTTAGTACACACAGGGTTCAACAGTGTAAGCGGTTTTCAGTACAACAGGGGCTCAACAGTGTAAGCAGGTGTTTTAAAACACACAGGGTGTGCAAAGTGTAAGCAGTGTTTAGTACACACAGGGTGCAACAGGTAAGCAGTGCCTAGCAACAGGGGGTGCAACATGAAGCAGGGTTCAGTAGCATACGGGTGTGCAACAGTGAAGAGGGTTTTCAGTAGCAACAGGTAGTCAACAGTGAAACAGTGTTCATAGCAACAGGTATACAACATGGAAGCAAAATTAGTAGCAACAGGGGTGCAAAATGTAAGCAGGGGTTTATACAACAGGGGGGGCAACATGAAGAGGGGTTCAGTAGCAACAGGGTGCTCAACAGTGTAAGCAGGTGTTCAGTACACACAGGGGCTCAACAGTGTAAGCAGGGGTTCAGTAGCCCAGGGAACTGCACCGTGTAAGCAGGTTTCAGTACAACAGGGATGCACGTTAACGGGGTTTATAGCATACAGGGTCTGCAACAGTGTAAGCAGGGTTCAGTACCACGGGGTTGCAACGGAAAGCAGGTGTTCAGTAGCACACGGGGTAGTGCAACGTGAAAGCAGGTTTTTCAAGCATCAGGTCTCAACATGTAAGCAGGTGTTCATACACACGGGGTATTCAACAGTGTAAGCAGGTGTTCGTACACACGGGGTGCTCAACAGTGAAACAGGTTCAGTAGCACACCGGTATGCAACGGGAAAAGCGGGTGCTATACATACAGTAGTGCAACGGTAAGCAGTGTTCATACACACAGGGGCGCAACAGTGTAAGCAGGTTTTCATAGCACCATGCTGCAACAGTGTAAGCAGGTGTTCATTAGCAAACGGTAAAAAACTGGAAAGCATGTTCAGTACTACAGGGTATACAAAGGAAAGCTTGTTCATAGCTACGGGTCTGTTGCGGGAAGGCTGCAAGCACTTGGTTTTTGGGGGATGCGGATGAAAAAAAGCAAAAACGAGAGCTGCAAACAAATACACAAAAACGGAAAAAAAAAAAAAACTTGTTTAATGCTGCCCCCAAAACCTTTCTGCCCTAGCACAGGGCCTTGGGTTTCTCAATGGCAATACGCCCTGAGATATGGGAAAACAGACCTGGCTCCCTATGGACACATACATGGGCGCGGCACCGATTTTGGGGCGCAAGTACAAGCTCGACGAGAAAAATTGTTCCCCCCCACCAAAATATGGACCGTGTGACAAGAAAACACCCCCGGATAGTGAATGTCGGCCGACCCTACATCCTCAGCGTCCGGGATTTCTGGGCCCCAAAGGGTCGTTGTGTTTTTTGGGCAGCGCCGTTCCTTTTGGGGGCATCCACTTTACGCACAATCACTTTTTTTTTTATGAAGAATAAAGTGCAACAAAGTCCTGAGCGACCTAAAGACAAAGTAAACCGCCCTCGGATCCGATCACTGGAAGCGCTTTTTATGGAAGGGCGGATTTAATTTCTTTTACGATAAAACCAGATGCGGATAGCCCACACAGGACTCACCACCAGCGAAGCCGCGAAGATTTTCAAAAAACCGAAATCAGTTTTTTTTAAAAAAAACAAATAAAAATTTATGAGGCCCAAATTTTCCGACAAAAACCCTTTCACTCTGAATAAACAGTTTTTTAAATTATTTCCACAATTAAAAATTCTTACTTAAGACGTTTTCCTTAAACGATGGAATTTCTCACTAAATACTGCAAAGCGCGACCGTCCTGGGAATCCGGCGACTTCTGTGCGGTTTTCCCCCCCCCCCCCCCGATGGATTCACTCTGGATCCGAGAAACTTACACAAACTGTGACCGGTGACACAACACACGGCCAATCCCTGCGCTCCGCTGCTCACCGAAATCTCTCTGTCCCAGTGATGACCATTATAAATGAAAGGGACAAGACCATCAAAATGTTTGTCACATTTGACAAGTAACGTGCGACTATTATGGTGGGATTTTTTTTAAATTTCCCCCATATACATGACTTTTTTGGTTTGTGTCTCTCCGACTTCCTTCTGTGAGCTCTGGTAGTGACAGGGGGAATTGCTTGACCCTTCTTCTTTCAGGCCGACTGTGGCCTGAGAAGTGTTAATGTTATCAGCAGGGAAATGATAAGTGTGAAGAACTCACATCCCCCGTATAGAAAACACTTACCCCATTAATCTTTTATGTACTGCTCTAGTCAAGCCCTGTGGTCTAGTCTAATCTACTCTATCCCTGTCTGGAGAACAATAGACAATCATTCTGTCTTACCTACTAATTTGGAACGAGACTACATAAACCAATGACAGCACTTCAGTAAAGATCTAGTTTAAAACTTATCCATCCAAGAACAAGTAGATCATTACCTACTATTTGTAATGAGACTACACACAGACGGGCAGCAGCTTCAGTACAGGTCTAGTTTAATCTCTATATCCCTATCCAAGAGCAATTAGATCATTACCTATTATCTATAATGAGACTACGTACAGATGACAACAGCTGCAGCAAAGATCTAGTTTAATCTCATCTATCCCTGCCCCAAAAAAGAATTAGGTCATTACCTACTATTTGTAATGAGACTACCCACAATAAGTTTTTAGCTGCAGGAAAAAGTGAATCAGTCCCCCTTTTGTTTGATTCTATTTTTTAAATTTATTTTTTGATAAATATAGCCCCTAAGTTTACCCAATTCAAATCCAAGAAAAAATAGAGCAAAAAGTTATTACCTACAATTTAAAATGGGGCAACCTAAGATAGCAAAAGTTTGCAGTAAAGAAGATCACCCACGCCGATTCTATCCTTTCATGTTTTTGTTTTTTAAATTCCCCCTGTGGTCTAGCCCTTTTCCTATCAAACCCTGTTCAGAAGAACAACGGTCATTCCCTACAATTTGTAAGGGACTAAAAAGCAATAAGCTGGAAACCCTGCAGAAAAATGTGTTTAATTTTTCCCGGGTAAATTCAAATTTTTTCTCTCCCCCACAGTCACAGCTACAGAAGGACAAGGTTTTACGGGTCCATTTTTAACCCAAATAAACGGCCAAAATAAAATTTAAAAAAAATTCTCCCAAAAATTTAAAATGCTCCAAAATTTTGGGTTTTAATAGAAGCTCCCTTTAACTACATCATAAGGGTTGTCCCCAGATGCAGCCCCGATCTTCCTCTATCTTCTGTACATTGGGCCACCCTTACTCACACCCCGGATAGGGGGCCCACCCACCCCCAAAGGGCCCCCCTTCCCCTGGGCAGCTGCCCTAGGGGCGTCTCACTGGACAGGTCCCCCTGGCACCTGAGCCTTCGCTAAACACCACAAACTGACTTGAAAGGACGGATTCCATATTTTTTAATAAACAGTAATTCCTTTTTCCCTATAAAATTTATAAAAAAAAATAGGGAAATTTTGGCAGCCGAGCACGTAAAACAAACAAACGAACAAAACTGGGAGCCCCTCACAACCCCAAAAAGGAGCTTTTCCCTTTCCCCCCTCGCGGGGCCCAGACCGGGGCGTCTCGGGCCCAGAAACTGGGTGGAAAAAAATTTCCCAACCCCTTTTTCTTCCCATTTTTTTACTATAAAACAGTTTAAAAAAAACTGAATGCGTTTTTTTTAATTTTTCCCCACGCCCGGATAGTGACACCTTTTTCGGGGGGGGGGTTTGGGAGGAACCGGCCGCCCGGGGGGGGGGGGGACACACTTTACCTGCGAGGAGAAGGAACAGCCCAATGTCAAGATTAACAAAAACTAATTTAAAACCCTTCAAAAACAAAAACATTCTCCCTGCCACCCCCTTCGCCTGATCCTCGCCTGTAAAAAAGGCACCCCCAAACCCACTTCCGCCTGCGAGAAATTTTCCGAGGCAGACGTGAAATTGAAAGCCACCGGGGCTTCGGTGTATACGGCACCCCCAAATGCATCGGGGGGGCCTAGAGGCGCGGAGGGCAAGCCCAGGGGCCCAGGAGGGGCCCCCCCCGGAGAGGGCAAGCACCGGGGCCCTAGGAGGGGCGGGGGAAAGAGCCCCGGGGGGCCCCAGGAGGCGGCGGAAAAGGGCAGAGCGGGGGACCAAAGGGCGGCGGAGGGCAAGCGGGGGACCTAGGGGGGGGGGCGGGAAGGGCAGGGGCGCGGGGACCTAGGGGGCGGCGGAGAGGGCAGAGCGGGGGGACCTGGGAACGGCGGAGAGGGCAGAGCGCGGGCCCTAGGGGCGGCGGAGGGGCCAGGCGCGGGCCCTAGAGGGGGCGGAGAGGGAAAAGGCCGGGGACCTAAGGCGGCGGGGGAGGGAAAAGCGGGGGGAAACCCAAAGGCGGCGGAAAAGGGCGGGAGCGCCGGGACCTAGAGGCGGGGGAGGGGGCAACCCGGGGCCAAAGGGGGCGGAGGGGGGAGAGCCCCAAAGGGGCCCAAAGGAGGCGGGGGAAGGGGGCAAGCGCCAGGGCCCCCAGGAGGTGCGGGGGGAAAGGGAGCCGGGGGCCCGGGAAGCAAGAGGGCAGAGCCCCGGGGGCCCGGAGGCGGCCGAGGGGGGCCAGAGGGGGGGGGGGGGCGGGAAAGGCGGAGGGGGTCAACCCGGGGGAGGGGGGGGGGCAGGGGGTTTGGGCCGAGAGAGCAGAGCGCGGGGGGCTTGGCTGGGAGGCGGCCGAGAGGGAGAGCGGGGGGGTTTGGGGCTAGGAGGCGGCCGGAGGGCAAAGCGCGGGGGGGGGGACCCCCCAGGGGGCCCGACCGAGAGGGCAGAGAGCGGGAGGCTGTGGGGGAAAAAAAACAAAAAGGGCCCGGGCGATCACGGATATGTAAAAGAGTTCCGCCGCATGGCCCAGGGAAATTTCAACCACATCCGGGAAACTGGGAGGCGCATGACCCACTATGGCCCCGAAAAACACACAGAATTTATCCGGTCCTAAATCCCCATCCCAAATCCCAAAAAGTAATGAAGCAGACGATACTCACCCCCCATATGAACCTCTGTTGGGGGCCCGGGGTACTCAGGCCCATAAGTGGGCCCTTGTGGGGGCCCGGGGGTACTCAGGCCCATTAATTTGGGCCCTTTGGTTTTTGGGGGCCCCGGGGTATCGGGCCCCCATAAGGGGCCCCTTGGTGTGGGGGCCCGGGGGTACTCGGGCCCGTAAGTGGGCCCTTTTGGTGGGGGGGGCCCCGGGGTACTCAGGCCCAAAATGAGACCTCGGGGGGGGGCCGGGTACTCGGGCCCCAGAAATTTAGACTTCTGTGGGGGGGTTGGGGAAAAACTCGGGCCCCAGTAAGTGAGATTTCTGTGGGGGGTTTTCGGGTACTCGGCCCAGTAAGTGGGCCCCTTGGTGTGGGGTCCCGGGACTCGGGCCCAAAAGGGGGGCCCTTTGGTGTGGGGGCCCGGGGGATCGGGGACCATAAGGGGACCTTTTGTGGGGGCCCGGGGGGTACCGGGCCCGGGTAATGGGACCTTGGTGTGGGGGCCCCCGGGTACTCAGCCCAAAAAGTGGGCCCTTTGGGGGGGGGCCCCGGGGAAACTCGGGGGAAACCCATTAATGGGACCTTTTGTGGGGGCCCCGGGGTACCCGACCCCCGTACAAAAGATTAAAAGCCAAAAGTTGTTGACAATTTAATGTAAAGAAAAAACTGAGACAAGAAGCTTATCCTGCACCCTTCTGGGGCCCACATGGAATGAGAAACTGCTCTGAAAACACACAAAATACACAGAAAGGTCTCGTCTGTTTTTTTGATTCACCCATGATGTTAAAGACCCGGGGGCATTTCAAAAGTCTCCCCCCGGTGCAAACACAACGGGACACAGAGGGGAATACCAAGGGGGATCGGGGTTATTTTCCTCCATTGTCAATGGAGGGCCCCACAAAGGTTTGAAAAGAAGCGCGCCTGGTGCATGGTCCCCTCACCATTAATTCCCCCAAACCCCGGCAAACGCATGATAGGTGAAGCAACCCATGGGACCCGGCGTGTCGCCATGTAAAGGGGAGGGGATCATGACCAGGCCTCGCTTTCCCCCATACAAGCGCGAACCCCTGTGTGTGTGGGTTTCCTCCCCCCAAACCTGCGCGCACCGCTGTGTGTTGGTTGCCTCCCCTATTTCATGCGCCCCGGGTGTGTGTGTGTTGCCTCCCCTATTCTGTCGCCAGCTTGTTTGGTTGGGGGTTTTCCTCCCCCAATTTCATTCGCGCACGCGGGGTTTTTTGGGTTTTCCCCCCCCTATACAAGCGGGGGCACCCCTGTGTTTTGGGGGGTTGCTCCCCTATACATCCGCACCCCTGTGTGTGTTTGGGTGCCCCCCCTTTCATGCGCCAGCTGTGGTGTTGGGGCCCCCCCATACAGCGCGCACGGGTGTTGGGGTGGTTGCCTCCCCTATACGTGCGCGCACGCTGTGTGTGGTTGCCCCCCCCTTAAAATCGCCACGCTGGTGTGTGGTTTCCTCCCCTATACATGTGAGCCCGCTGTGTGTGTGGTTGCCTCCCCTATATGTGCGCACGCTGTGTGTGGTTTGCCTCCCCTATACATGTGCGCACGCTGTGTGTGGTTTGCCTCCCCTATACATGCGCCACGCTGGGTTTTTGGGGGGTTGCCCCCCCTATACATGCGCGCACCTGTGTGGGGTGGCTGCCCCCCCCTATACATGCGCGACCGGCCCGTGTGGTGGTTTTCCTCCCCTAAATGTGCCCCAAAAATGTGTGTGTGGTTGCCTCCCCTATATTGGGGCACGCTGAGTTGTGGTTTTTCCTCCCCATACATGCGGGGCACCCCTGTTTTGTTTGGGTTTCCTCCCCTATACAAACCGCACACGTGTTTTTTGCCCCCCCCAATTTCATCCGCACGCTGTGTGTGGTTCCTCCCCATAAATTTCCCCACCTGTGTTTTGGTTTGCCTCCCCTATATGTGGGGGGGGGGGGGGGGGGGGGGGGGGGGGGGGGGGGGGACGCTGTGTGGGATTGCCCCCCCATACGTGCGGCCCCGCTGTGTTTTTTTTTCCTCCCCTATACATGCGCCCCCCCCCCTTTAGTTTGGGTTTCCTTTCCCCCAAACATGCGCGCACGCGGGGTGTGGTTGCCTCCCCCATATGTTCGCACCCCTGTTGTGGGTTTCCTCCCATATATGTGCGCACGCTGTGTGTGGTTGCCTCCCCTATATGTGCGCACCCCTGTGTGGGTTGCCCCCCCCTATAAAATGCGCGCAAGCTGTGTGTGTTTTCCTCCCCATAAGTCGGGGCAAAGCTGTGTGTGTTTGCCCCCCTATACATTGCGCACGCCCGGTGTGGTTGCCCCCCTATACAAAGGGGCACGCTGTGTGGGGGTTGGGCCCCCCTATATGTGCGCACGCTGTTGGGGTGGTTGCCCCCCCAAAACATTGCGCACCTGTGTGTGTGGTTTCCCCCCTATAATTTTGGGGACGCTGTGTGTGGTTTGCCTCCCCCATCATGTGCCCACGCGTGTTTGGTTTGCCTCCCCCATTCATGTCGCACCTGTGGGTGGGTTGCCTCCCCTAAACATGTGGGCCACCCTGTTTGTGTGGGTGCCTCCCCTATACATGCGCGCACGCTGTGGGTGTGGTTTCCCCCCCCTAAAACATGCGCGGGACCAAATGTGGTGTTTTCCTCCCCTATACAAAGCGCCACGCTGGGTGGTTGCCTCCCCTATACATGTTTCGCACCGTTTTGTGGTTCCCCCCCTATTGTCCACCCCTGTTTGTAGTTCCTCCCCTATTGGTTGCCGCACGCTGTGGGGTGGGGTTGCCTCCCCTATACATGCGCGCACGCTGTGTGGTTGGTTTTCCCCCCCTATACATGCCCCCGCTGTGTTGTGGTTGCCTCCCCCATACATGCGCCACGCTGTGTTGGTTGCCTCCCCTATAAAGTGGGGCACCCCTGTTGTGGTTGGGCCCCCCTATAAAGTGCGCACGCTGTGTGTGGTTGCCTCCCCTATACATGCGCGCACGCTGTGTGTGTTTGCCTCCCCTATACGTGCGCGCACGCTGGGTGTGTTTTGGGCCCCCCCTATACAATGGCGCACGCTGTTTTTGTGGTTTCCTCCCCCCATACATGTCGCACCTGGGTGGTTGCCTCCCCCCATAAATTTCGCACGCTGTGTGTGTTTGCCTCCCCTATACATGTGCGCACGCTGTGTGTGGTTGCCTCCCCTATATTGGGGCCCCGCGTGTGTGGTTTTTCCTCCCCCATACAGTGCGCACGCTGGTTGGTTTTCCCCCCCCCTATACATGGCGCACGCGTGTGTGTGGTTGCCTCCCCCATACTGTTCGCCGGGTGTGTGTGTGGTTGCCCCCCTATACAGGGGCGCACGCTGTGTGTTGGTTTCCCTTCCCCCATAAAATGCCGCACACTGTGTGGGGTTTGCCTCCCCTATACATGCCCCCACCTGTGGTGGTTGCCCCCCCCTTTACATGTGCGCACGGGTGTGTGTGGTTTTCCTCCCCTATAAAGTGCGCACGCTGTGTGGGGAAATTTTTCCTCCCCTATACTTTCGCGCACCCCTGGGGTGTGTTTGCCTCCCCTATACATGAGCGCACGCTGTGTGTGGTTGCCTCCCCTATACATGTCGCCCCCTGGTGGGGGTTGCCTCCCCTAAAATGTGCGCCCCCCGCGTGTGTGGTTTTCCCCCCCCCTATATGTGCCAAAGCTGTGTGTGGTTGCCCCCCCCTAAAACGTGCGCGCACGGGTGTGTGTGGTTGCCTCCCCAAAAATTTGCGCACCCGTGGTGGTTGCCCCCCCCTATACGTGCGCGCACGGGTGTTTGGGTTTTCCTCCCCAAAACATGCCGCCCCGCTGTGGGTTTTGGTTGCCTCCCCTATACAAGGCGCCCGCTGTTGTGGTTTCCCCCCCCCTAACTTTTCGCACGCTGTGTGTGGTTGCCTCCCCTTTTATTTTTCGCACGCTGTGGGGTTTGGTTTCCTCCCCTATAAAATGTGCCACGCTGGTTTTGTGGGGTTTCCTCCCCATACATGTGCGCACCTGTTTTGGGTTTTCCTCCCCAAAAAATGTGCGCACCCCTGTGGTGGGGTTTTCCTCCCCTAAACATGTGCGCACCTGTGGTGTGGTTTTCCCCCCCTATACATTGCGCACCTTGGGGTTGGTTTTCCCCCCATACAGTGCGCACCCCTTGTGTGGTTTTCCCCCCCCTATTCATGTCGCACCCCTGTGTGTTGGGGGTTTTTCCTCCCCCAAACGTGGCCACTGTTGTGTGGTTGCCTCCCCAAAATCTGCGCGCACACTGTGTGGTGGGTTTTTTCCCCTATACATGCCGCACGCTGTGTGGTGGGTTTGCCCTTCCCCCATACAATTTGCGCACGCTGTGTGTTTTTGGTTGCCTTTCCCCCAAAATGGGGTCAAAGCTTGGGGTTTTGGGTTTCCTCCCCTATACATGCCGCACGGGTGTGTGTGTGGGTTTCCTCCCCTAACCCTGCGCGCCCAAAAACCGTGTGTGTGGTTTTTCCCCCCCCTAAAATGTGCCACGCTTTTGTGTGTGGTTGCCTCCCCTATACATGCGCGCACGCTGTGTGTGGGTTGCCTCCCCCCCATATGTGCGCACGCTGTTGGTTGGGTTTTTTCCCCATACATGCGCGCACGCGTGTTTGTGGTTGCCCCCCAAAAACATCGCGGCCCCTGGGTGTGTTTTGGGTTTCCTCCCCTATACATGCCGCACGCCCCGTGTGTGTTTGCCTCCCCTAAAATTTTGGGGCACGCTGTGTGTGTGGTTTTCCCCCCCCTATAAAATTTTGCGCATGCTGTTTTTGGTTGCCTCCCCCCATATGCGCATGTTTTTTTCCATGCCGGGTTTTCAGTCTTTACACTAATAAACAGAAGCGGCCCCGAAGCTCACCCGCACAGAGCCACAAATGCCCCGTTTTTGATGTCACAGATAAGCTCCGGGAAAAAAAAAAGAGCGTTCTGAACCCCCACGGCCTTTAGCCCGAAACCCCCGGGCCCTCCCCGGGGCACCATTATTAGTAGTTTTTTTCATCTAGAAACCCCAAAAAACTTATTATTAGGGTTTTCCCGTGGCTTTTTACTAACGTAGAGCAGGAAGCTCTCCGTCACTTTCAAGCGGGGCCCGGGCCCCGAAAGGAGCCTCCCCCCCCCCCCTTTCCCCAAAAGGGCCCCTTAGAAATTCTTAAAAAGGGTCCCAAACAAAAGGGATGTCCAGCCAATTTGGGTCCCCCACAGACCATGAAAATGGGGGTCCTTTTTACCCTGTCTGGCGATTTTTCTATGGGGCTGTTTCTCCCATCTCAATGCAAAATTGGGGCGGGTGTACCTGTGGGCCCCCACCGCTCCCTTTAGATGGGGGGCCCGGGCCCCGCCCCAAACGTTTTTGGGGGTTGGTTTGGGTTGGGCTTTCCAGGAGCATACATGTATCACCTTCCCCCCCTGTAATGACGCTAGGGGTCCGAGCGTGTGAACCCGCTGACCTGGAACGGGGGCCTTGAAACCCTTTTTTCCCATAGACAATAGGAAAAACGGCAACCTGGCCCCCACCGCCTTTTCCTTTTGGGGACCGGGCCCCCGACTGTTTTGGGGTCCGGGTTGGCCTTCACATTATCACCGCCCTATAATGGCAATTTCCCTTTGAGCCCCGTTTTCTGGGTCAATGCTGTAGATCCTGTGACCCATGCTTCTTCGTCGCAGCGCCACCCCATTCCCCCCCCTTTTTTTTTGGAAAATTTGTACAACCCTAAAATAAAAACCTCTGTTTACCTACAAACAGAATAAAAGGGGAAATCCCCCAACTACAGCCTTTGTCCCGCACAGGATTTTGCGGTTCGATGTTCCCTTTTCCCCTGTCGGGGCCCCCAAGTCTCGAATGTTTGGCATTCCTCTGCTGCGTCGCCCTCACGCCCATGTCACCTGCGCGCTGATTACAAGGTGGGCCCCCAGCCAGCGGGGTTTCCGGGGTGATTTTTAATTTTTTGAAGTTCCCTCTTAATTGTTGAGGGGAGTAATCGTGCAGGCGGCCGGCTCCCCGCTCCCTCTGATGTCGCCCGCGTCTGGTTGCAACCTTGTTTTGCAGGTTGAAAGGGAACGTTCAAGCCCTTTCATTCAGGGTGGCGGCGTGTGAGGACGATTCGGCAGTGACAGGGGGGGAAAGCTCGCTCTGTTCTGGGATGCCTTCCCCCCTGCAGCCTCCAAGCAGCGGGGCCCCCTGAAGCGCCTTTGGGAACTGGCTAAAGGGAAAGGGCCCCAACCCCGCCTGCAACAAAGGGGGGTTTTCCCCGGGTTAAAGTTTAAATTGCTCAAAAAACACTTCCTCTGGGGAGATTTGTTTTTGTTTAGAACTTTATGGGGAGAAAATTTTCAGGTCTGGACTATGGGGCCCCCAAACCCCAGTAACATCCACTTGGAAAAATGGAAACAAGGGCAGTGAACGCCCCGAGGACCCCGAATGGGGGGCGGCAAAAGCTGCGCCAATGCATATAATCTTATTCCCACCCTTTATAGGGAGGTCCCCCCATGGGGGCTGGGCCTGTAGAGGCCAAGGAAGCCAAGTGCCCATCACATTTACACGAGGAAAAAAGCCCTTTAGAAACGAGCCGGACCTGAAATTGCACCCCGAAAACCCGAGCCCCCCAAAACCCCGAGCCCCACCCCGACCCCCCATCTGATTGGGTCTGGCTACCCCCCCAAGATGCCGATTATGTTGTCAACTTATTTTTACGGAGAGCAAAACACTTTACGGTTGCCCCCAAAGGGGCCCTGAAGGACACTTAAGGAGAAACGGGTGCCCGGGCCGAGGGCCCCGAGCAAAGTCACCATCTAACAGAACTTTTTGGGCTGCGCACCTAAGCCCCGAATCCAAGATGGCGCCCGCTTTTCCCGTCTGGCAATGCCACCCCTCCCCAACCCCTGGTCATCCCAAGGAAAGTGGAAGCCCCTCCTTCAGGTCAGACCTTGTCCACCAGGCTCGCTTGGGCCACAGAAAAACAAGGGCAGGATTCAGCCTTGGAGTTTGACATGTGGTTAGCAAATATTTATTTTCGGGCCCACGCCCCCTTTGGGGACCCCCTTGGGCGCGCTCCCTCTAAATGAATCCTGATTATTTGGGGAATTGGTACCGGGAAAGCAGAAAGGGGCCAATATAAGGAGCAGAGGGGACGAACCCCCGGGAAAGACACATAGGCAGTTATGGGTGGGGGCACTTAGCGTGTAACTCCCGGAGAGCGTCACCCTTCAGGCGGTCACAGAGCAGCAAAAGTCCCTGGTATACAGGGACCAGCCATTCACAACCGGACACTTCTGATGGGGGGGAACCTGCCCATAGACTATAGAGGTTCAGCCGCTCAGTCAGGCCACCAGTCCCCAGCAGATGGACGTCACTTTTTGGCTTCATCATTTCTCCAAAGCCCACAATGTCTGGCCCCCATCATGTTCCATCCTCATCTCTCACACTGGAAAGAAACCCTTCAACGCCCAACTTTCCCTGAAGTCAGTGGTCGGCAGAGGGCGCCATCTTGGAGCTTAGGAGCGCGGCTCCACACCGCTCTGTTTAGCCATTTACAGCTGGTGGCACCGCTGGGACAGCTCGGTCCAGGCCCTCTGGCCACTCCAACAGCTCTGAGGAAACCCATGAAGCGGAGGAGGCCCTTTGTGAAGAGGTAGTTTGACACCCTTGGCCTGACTGGGTCTCCTTTCATAGATTTGAGGATGTGCACCTGACCCCGCAGATGCTAAAACCCCTGTAAATTTACACTGATCCATTACAATGTGCTTATTACAGATAGTCCAGTGCACCCACAGAACATAGCGCCCTCCTGGGGGTGTGGGGCGGCCGCTGGAAGGACTCCGCATCAATGACCGGACAGCTCCAGCCCACAGACGTGTTCCCAGATGAAAAAGCTTGAACACAGATCTTCTTGTCCCCCCCTCAATCAATACAAAAAAAGGAAGTCAGGCATAAACATGGCAGCAGAAGAAATCAATGAGCCCTGGCAGATCGGATCCCTTTAACTTCCAGGGATCAGTAACTCTAAGAGAAATCAATCCTTAGGCTGCTAAGCAGCCGCCCCAGAGATGCCTGACGAGACACGGAGGACGGCAATCGCTCAGCCTGGTGGCCGAGGAGGGAGGTGGGGAGGAGCGCACGGGCCCAACCTCGGCCCCTGAGTGGAGAGGTCAGTTCTGCAGGACGTCAATGCTGACTGCCCGTCATAGAGATCGGCCATCACCCATCATCTGCTGGGAATGGGCCCTCAGGAACCCCACTGACCAGCACAGCGAGGGACCCATGTGCGCTGCCAGGACCTCGAGGAGCTTCTCATAAGGGGAGATACAGATGAAGCTTGAATGTCGGGTTTAGAAAATCCAGCTTCAAATAGTCTATTGGGAATTTCTGAGACTATACAGGACGAGGCTCGGACTGGCCCAAATGGGCCTGGGTCCTGGTCCTGGGGCCGATTTATAGGGAGAAAGGAAGAAAGCAAATGTTATGTGCAATAGCTGTAGGGTAGCCCAGGAATCAGCTCCACCAGTGGGGCCCCCCCCAAGAGTCAGCTCCACCGGTGGGGCCCCCAGGAATCAGCTGCACCGGCGGGCCCCAGGAATCAGCTCCACTGGCGGGCCCCAGGAATCAGCTCCACTGGCGGGCCCCAGGAATCAGCTCCACTGGCGGGCCCCAAGAACCAGCTCCACTGGCGGGCCCCGGGAAACCCAGCTCCACTGGCGGGCCCCCAAAGAACCAGCTCCACTGGCGGGCCCCAAGAACCAGCTCCACTGGCGGGCCCCAAGAACCAGCTCCACTGGTGGCCTGAGTCCACCACTGTTTAGGAACTGCCCCGAAGCACAAGTGCTTTTGCTCCATTAATGGGACACTAACATCAAAGGAATATTTTTGTTAAAATCAAAACAAAACTATTTTGTATGTAGCTTTTAGTTGCATAGGACTGTCAATGTAAAAAAGTGTAATTATATATATATATCCTTCCTAGCTGTGCGAGATCTTCTGAATGTCCAGGCAGACTAATCTCACTTTCATTTCAGCTGCTACATAGTCTCATTATAAAGAGTCGGTAATGACATTGATTGCTCTATTGTCCTCTTCACAGGGATAGACTGGATTAAATTAGACCACAAGCAATACATGAATGGAAAATAGGGTCATCTTCTCCTGCATTGGGGAGGGGGTTTCTTCTCACTAATCATGTTATTGCTGATAATACTTTCACTTCTCTGACCTGAAAGAGACTATCAAGCGATCCTCTCTGCTGTGCGGTCAGTGCTTACAGCGGGATGTCAGAGTCCTGTATATGGGAGGCTTTAAAAATTATATAAAAAAAAACAACCAATAAAAAAAAAATTAATAAATCCATAGAACAGTCGCAGATTGAGGTCAATATATGAAAAGAAACATTTTGATGGACGCGTCCCTTTAAGTTCTAAGGGACTAATGAAGACAACCAAGCAGTGAACTCTGCTCCCACAGACTCTGAATGGAGCCCGACCCCTGCTCTGTTCCTTAGGGGACCCTGTGCCCGATCCCAGGGGTCACACATCACCCGTCCTGCTGATCACTCCAACCCTTTCTAACCAGTCGGTGGATTTCATGTACGATCCACAATCACAGAAACCCAAGACTTTTCTACGCAACATCCAGAGTTGTTTTTCCCTGGACAAGTTTGTTCTTTCCCAGAAGCCAATGTGTCCCAACCAGTTATTGTAACAACATCAATTCCGAACTGAAACAATGTTACCCAGAATAAAAATAAATACATTCATTAATCAAGTTACCTAAGCTTCTAATAGCAAAGACCAGATTCCAACATTATGAGTATTTCCCAACATTGAGGTGTGTCTGAGCCGTATCTGATCGCTGTCAGTAAGAACACCGAAAAAGAGGCGAGGACTGAGGCCGGGATGAGCTCGGCTGGAGGATCCACATTGGGTACAAGAACAGACGTGCATGGGGTCCCCACGCTGCTGCCGGCTCCCCGCCACCTCCTCTGCAGAGATCCAGCTCAGGACAATTTACCCATTGGCAAAACTACCAAACATTTCCCAAGTATCCCAAAAGTTATTTATCTCCTTCATTTCCTTGATCTCAAAAATATAACTTTTCTGTAAACAGAGAGAGAAGGTTTAGATCTGCACTGAGCGCACACTTGTCATACAGTAGGAGCCGGGCTAGAGATCTGCAGTGCATCGCCTTCAATCTCCATCTTGGTATCTCCTGCCGACCATCTGCTGCCTATAAGAGCAAATTAACAGAGCCCTTCCCCCCTCAATTATGAACCTCTACTGAGATACAGGGGTGCACGGTCTCCCACTGATCTGCTTGATTTTGCGGCTGGTGGAGGCTGCACCCGTGGGGCCACTGTCATTTCACTGCTTTGTGATCAGACAACCCTTCAAGTGCATTTGTTTTGCAGCAGAACTAGAAACAGCCTCTATTCTAAGGCCATGACCAAAATCTGACGCAAAAAACGGCGGTCGCCCCGGTACATTGCGGCTGCGGGAATCCAACGTCCGTGCAGAAATTACAACGTGTTCTATAATCCACCGGACAGTTTTAGTTTTTGAAACCCCTCAGTAGACTACACAGCAGGGATTTTCTATTGAGGGCTACAAGGCACAAGCTACAGCCAGATATTCAGCAGATTCAAAATACTAAATCCACCAAAAATCCAACCAAAAACCTGAGCTGTGTAGACCGGGCCCAAGGATCAATGGTGATTATGGACGGATTAGAAAAGCTGGATAAAAAGCTAGGAGTAGTGTCCGTCCACCTGCAGAGACTGGATAAGGAATATACACCTTCAAGACGCTGCACAGAAGCGATCACCCCCCGATTCCAAGGAGCTGATGGGAGTAATAGGCCCCTGATGATCTGCAGCGCTGCATGTGCTGGGGCAGGACCAGGCAAGGCTAATAACCAGGGATTGCTAGGAGGGCGCTTTCACATGGAGCGTTTTTTGGTGAAGGAACTCACAGCAACTAATGCTATACATTACTGCACAAAAAACGCATAAAAAACGCACCGTGTGAAAGCGCCCTTAAAGGATTGATAATCATCCCATGCAAATATTCACACAAGGAGTTTTTTTTTTTTTTTGCAGAAATGCCCAGTATTACACGGCCTGTATCGCTGCATTTCTACAGAAAAAGGCACAAAAAATGCACCAAAAATGCAGAGTGTGAAAGCAGCCTTAAGGGTTTCCAATAGGGGATTGCTAATAATCAGTCACTGCAAAGAATAATCAGGGATGGAGAATATTAATGGACTTAATAAACCAATAGAAACGTCAAGAAATGGGGGAACCACGGTCACTGCGGTCGTCCGGTCTCTTTCTTAACATATAGGGAGGCTGCTGGTCACCGGATCGACTAACCGACTATCCTCCGTGTCAGCACCGCCGTCCACCATCTCCTCCGACCTCCGACCTCATGCCGCTGCCTAAAAGTGAACATCTCTGAGCGATGATGTCATCAATAGCACCTGAGGCAACAGAAGAGCGAGGCGGCGGCGCTAGGATGGAGGCGAGCATGGAAGCCTCAGCAGCCTCAGTATATTTGGCTAACACAGAGATTCCCAAATCCAGTCCTCAGGAGCCACCAACAGGTCAGGTTTCTGGCTTTCCTTAGCATTGCACAGGTGATGTCATTATGGTCAGTGCATTCTGCACAGGTGATGTCATTATGGTCAGTGCATTCTGTGGGAGATCCTGAAAACATGACCTTTTGGTGGGTCCCGAGGACTGGAGATGGTTAACACTGAGCTAACATGAGCCGGACAGCTGCTTTATAGGTCCCAGAGATCTCTCCATCTGCACAGAGATCATCAGGGGTCACTGCATCACTTCAAGGTCGGTGATTTTTTTTTCTTTTAAAATCTGCTGCTAAAGTTTTTCACGCACTTTTTTTTTAACCAAAGCCAAAAGTGGCCCCAGCCGAGGTGCATCCTCCCTTTATATTTCCAGTATCGAGCGGCTTGTGGCTTTGGAAAACAAAAAAACCAAATGAAAAACTATAATAAAATCTGCAACATTTGTAGAAAAAAAAAAAAGTTGCGGGAAACCAGAAAACTAAAAGCTACAGAAACCGGAGAGGAACAAGGACAGAGCCGCCGCCGAGAGTCGCCTCCCAAAGCCACAAAAAGAGGAAAAAAGTCACAATAAATAGTCGGAACAATTCACCTGGAAGGAGAAAAAACCTGCAATTGGATGAGTTGTGGCACGAAAATGTTTTTCATTGCATTTTTCCCTGCTGATGTCACCGGCTTTATCTGGGCCCCGGGTACGCCCATGCAGCAGGTATTTCTTGCACACAAATAGAGCAAACACACACACAATTAAAAAACTGGATTGGTAAATATTTAAATTAATTAAGGTTGGCATCTCTCTTTCTCGTGTGTTTCAACATCGCGCGGTGCCATTGGCTGTGCGGGTCAGGCGTGCCTCCGGTGCAGGGCGTGGGTGTGCGGCGGATCTGTGTGCACATTGGAGGGGACTGGCTGCTGGGGCACAAACACTCATTGCCTATTTTCTTACTTTTTCTTGCAAAATTATCTCTAATAAGAACAAGTAATACTCGGTCACTTCTGGAAGCAAACAAATCAGAGAGGTACTAACCGAGAAGCGCACCCTGGCTCTGTGGCCCAGGTGCTGTCAATGCAGTATCAGGGGTCCCATCTAGTGGGGGTTCGGTCACTTACAGCAGAGGACCCCAACTCCAGGCCTCACCACCAACAGCTCATGTTTTCAGGATCTGCCACAGAACACACCGACTATAATGACCTCACCTGCGCAGCATAATGACATCACCTGCGCAGCATAATGACATCACCTGTGCACTGCTGAGGAAAGCCAGAAAACATGACCTGTTGCTGGTCCTGAGGACTGGAGCTGGGGACCCCTGACTTACAGGACACGGACTATAAGCGCCCGTCTTTCCACAACTCACAGCAGACACCGGCCGCCATCACTATCTGAGGCAGGTCATTGCGGAAAAACCCCTGTGACCTCTCCTGCTAGGACAGGGTAGTATGTTTAAAGGGGTCGTTTCACTACAGGGGTCGCTGCTGCTTTTTATGTTAAGGATCTTTCAGAAACAAGTCACTTTGCAATATGTGTCCATTAACCATGTCCGACCTATTCCTAGATATCCCTTCTTGTATGGGCTGCATCAGCTACAGACCTGTGTGATCTCTCCTGATAGGCTGCCAGCACTGGTCACTATAGCTACAGACCTGTGTGATCTCTCCTGATAGGCTGCCAGCACTGGTCACTATATCGACACACAAGAGTGACAGAAGCTGATAGGCTGCAAGCACTGGTCACTATAGCTACAGATCTGTGTGATCTCTCCTGATAGGCTGCCAGCACTGGTCACTATAGCTACAGATCTGTGTGATCTCTCCTGATAGGCTGCCAGCACTGGTCGCTATAGCTACAGACCTGGCTTCTACTGCAGCCTAGTAGAAGCATGTAAACACGCCCCTGAATTCAAAATGAAACTAAGAAAACAGGACGAATCAATGTAGTGAGACAACCCCTTTAATCTTCTCATGGTATACAAGAGAGTAACGTGCCAATCAAGAGCATGAGGAGGGGTAGGGTCACTCAGCTGATTTCCCGATCCACCTCTAAAATCCACACCAGTAAGCACGGATTTTGGACATGGATTTGACGCGGATTTTCAGACCGGTTCCCAGCTTCATATATACTATAACCAAAGAAAGTTCAGGAATATCCCTTAAAGGCCAAAGGAAGTGACTGCCCCTCGAATAAATACATGGACAACGTTCTGCGTCATTAGCAAACAGGGAAAACGAGATCTATTCAACATATTACACAGAACAAGGACAAGAGGACGACGTCCGAGGAAAAGCTGGAGAGGACGTAAAATCCACACAAAGCAGGACAGAATCAACGCTCAGGGAACGTGGCTGCTGCTAAGACGTCTGCGGCTACAACTACACGGCAAGAGGCGCTGCTTAGAATCCGCAAAAATCCGACTGCAAATCATCCACATAGATCTCAATAGAAAATCCGCGCCACAGTCTACACAACCCGGATTTTATGAGGTCGGATTTAGAATCCGAAATCTGATCAAAAAACTAACGTGTTCCCTAAGCCGACGTATTCCACTCAAACAGCGGATTATAGCACAGTCCAATGTTAATGAAATCCGACCGCAAAAATCTATTGTGAAATACTGGTCGGATTCTAGAAGACAATCCGACGTTCTACACGAAGCCCGAAGGCTCAGGATCCAGGGAAGCTGTATATGGGGCACAGATCTATGAAGCACGTCGCCCCCCAGCAGCGACCCCGCCCCGTGAACGGACACAAGAAATCCACCGACACAGGAAAATCCACGCAGAAACCAGACTGCCATCCCATAGCATCTAATGGAAAATCCACGGCGCGTGCACACTGGGTGGAGTCGCCACAGAATGCTCACCTCAAAGTACAGGGCATAGGAGACTGAAAATCCGCGTCAGGACCCGTCTCATGGTTTAGGCTTTGTAGGGACTTAAACAATTCGGAGACGTCTAAAGAGATATTAACTATTTTTTCTTCTTCTTCCGCTAATTTCATCATAAAAATATTGAAGAGCAAGTTCCACGGCTGAAGGATGAAATCCGCTCTGACGCAGATTATAGGAGCACATTCCATGCTGAGTCAGCGCTGAAACAGGATAACCCCGCCCACTGGACTCTCAAATCCAGAACAAGTAAATTAAATGAATAAATTCCAAATTTGACTGAATGTTTCCCAAAACTATGTATCAATCTGCTCCGCTCCTCCTGCTCTATAACATGGGGCCACAGAACAGATAGCATGTTTCCCCAGCTCCTCCTGCTCTATAACATGGGGCCACAGATCGATAGCATTCCCCAGCCCCTCCGCTCTAAAACAAGGGGCCACAGATCAATAACATGCCCTCAGCTCCTCCTGCTCTATAACATGAGGCCACAGATCAGATAGCGTGTCCTCAGCTCCTCCTGCCTATAACATGGGGCAGATCAGATAGCATGTCCTCAGCTCCTCCTGCTGTATAACATGGGGCCACAGATCAGAGAGCGTGTCCCCGCTCCTCCTCTCTATAACATGGGGCCACAGATCAGATAGCATGTCCTCAGCCCCCCCTGCTCTATAACATGGGCCCACAGATCAGATAGCATGTCCTCAGCTCCTCCTGCTCTATAACATTGGATCCACAGATCATATAGCATTTCATCACCTCCGCCTGCTCTATACCATGGGGCAGATCAGATAGCATGTCCTCAGCTCCTCCTGCTCTATAACATGGGCCACAGATCAGATAGCATGTCCTCAGCTCCTCCTGCTCTATAACATGGGGCCACAGATCAGATAGCATGTCCTAAGCTCATCCTGCCCTATAACATGGGGCCACAGATCAATAGCATGTCCTCAGCTCCTCCTGCTCTATTAACATGGGGCCACAGGTCAGATAGCATGTCCTCAACTCCTCATGCTCTATAACATGGGGCCCGCAGATCAGATAGCATGTCCTCAGCTCCTCTTACTCTATAACATGGGGCCACAGATCAGATAGCATGTCCTCAGCTCCTCCTGCTCTATAACATGGGGCAGATCAGATAGCGTGTCCTCAGCTCCTCCTGCTCTATAACATGGGGCCACAGATCAGATAGCATGTCCTCAGCTCCTCCTGCTCTATAACATGGGGCCCAGATCATATAGCGTGTCCTCAGTCCCCCTCTCTATAACATTGGGCCACAGGTCAGATAGCATGTCCTCAGATCCTCCTGCTCCTAAAAATGGGGCCACAGATCAGATAGCATGTCCTCAGCTCCTCCTGCTCAATAACATGGAACCACAGATCAGATAGCATGTCCTCAGCTCCTCCAGCTCTATAAATGGGGCCACAGATCAGAATGTATGTCCTCAGCTCCTCCTGCTGATAACATGGGGCAACAGAAACAGATAGCATGTCCTCAGCTCCTCCTGCTCTAGAACATGGGCCACAGATCAGATAGCATGTCCTCAGCTCCTCCTCTTATAAAAT
>JAODAL010059408.1:0-21495 GCA_025379985.1 Phyllomedusa bahiana
GCCCCCCTTCCCTTCCCTTAGGTTAAAAATCAATGTACACCAAGTATAATTTAGTTTCTGCACAAAAAAAAATTTTTTTGAAAAAACGTTGAAAACCCTGGGTCCCACTGGCAGGGCTGGGCACACATTAATTTACATGTCCACCGGCCCGCCGCAGCGGCACATACTGCAAAAAGGGAAATACACTACGGGGAAAAACCAGTAGTTCGGACCCCATATTGTAGTTAGTTCGCTGAAAAGCTGAAGGCCAAGCGGTTGTCTTTTTTCCCCCAGAGTGCCAAGCACACAACGTTTCGGGGGAAGGCACGCCCCCTTTCTCAAGTGTGAGTTGGATACAAGATAGAAGCTATTTATACGAAACACTGACATTACATATTACTTGTCCTAATGTTACACTACAATAAGTTGTAACAAATTCAATGAGCATACATTAACCCTAACTACATCTAAAGACGAACTATTAAAAATAAGTTTATAAACATACCATCTAAAAACACAAAACTTCTACCTGTCACAATTATATCAGCATTATTAAATATTATCAATAGAGATGGGCGAATTTCCAAAATTCGTTTCGTTCATTCGCTAATTTCTCGGCAAAAATAACTTCGTTCCGAATCACGAAAAAAAACAGCATTTCCCAGGTGCCGAGCCTGCAGGGTGCTGTTGAAGTTGTGCATGCTTAATATGCGGAGGCTTGGTTTGGTCTTTTTTTCAATTTTGTGTTTTAGTTGAAAGCACATGACTGCCCCCGTTTAGAATCGTTCACTATAAAATTCCCTGGGCACTTAAGGGGGAAAAAAATGACCAAAAAAAAAAGGGGAAAATGTTGCCTGATAAAGTCTCGAGCACAGCTGGAAAAAAACAAGTGAGAGCCAGGTGGCAACTTAGTGACAGGTGTGGAGGTAAACGGTGCTAGCCCGCAGCATGAGGGCAGACAGTGGCACAATGACAAGTGGTAGGGCACGGAGCAGCCCCCGAGCAGCATGAGGTCAGGCAGTGGCACAAAGAAAACCCTGTGTAGGTCACGGGAGCAGATGGGTCAGAAGTGGCACAAAGACACAATGTGTAGGTCACGGGCAGCTGCAAAAGAGGTCGGCAGTGGGGCAATGACACGTGTTAGGTCACGGCAGCAGCATGAGGTAGACAGTGGCCCATGCATAGTGTGTGGGTCACCAGGGCCCGCAGGGGCCACAGCAGGGCCCCTCATTTTTAGGTCCCCCTGACAGGTGGACAATGACACAGTGTTAGGTCCCCAAACCCGGGAGCAGCATGAGGTCAGGCAGTGGAAATGAAAATTTTCCGGAGGTGGGACACCAAAACCCAGGGGAAAAAGGGGAGGCCACAGAGTGGGACAATGAACAGTGTGTAGGGCATGGGAGCGCCACAGCAGCGCATGGGTCAGACAGTGGCACAATGACAGGGTTTTTGGTCACGGAGCAGCCACAGCAGCCCGCATGGGTCGACAGTGGCACAATGCCAGTGTGTAGGTCACGGGAGCAGCCACAGCAGCAGATGAAGTAGAAGGGCACAATGAACAGTGTGTAGGTCACGGCAGCAGCCCCAGAGCACATGGGTCAGACAATGGCACAATGACAGAGTGTTAGGGAGGCAGCAGCCCGCAGAGCTTTAGGTCAGACAGTGGAAAAATGCTTCTGGAGGTGGGAAAAACAGGAGTAGGCCACCGAGTGGGCCAATGACAAAGTGTGTAGGTCACGGCAGCGCCAAGGACAGCATGAGGGGCAGACGTGGACATGACACAGTGTGTGCCGGGAGCAGACAGCAGCAGCAGAGGTCAGACAGTGGCACAATGACACAGTGTGTAGGTCAGGAGCAGCAGCATGAGGGGTCAGGCATGGGGACAATGCACGTGGTAGGTCAGGCAGCAGCATGAGGTAGCATGGACAAAGACATTTGGAGGTGGGAAAAAAAGGAGTGGCACAGAGTGGGACAATGAACAGTGTGTAGGTAAGGAGCGTCACAGGAGCAGAGAGGTCAGAGTGGGTCCCGGGGGGCAAAAAAAAAGGGACCAAGATCATAAAGGGGGGTTCCCCCCGGGTGGGGGGTGCCAAAGCCTTTAGGGAGGCACAAAAATACAAAAATTTTGGAGGTGGCAAAAAAGGAGTAGGCCAGAGTGGGGCAAAGACCGTGTGTAGGGCACGGCCCGGCCCGGGGGCATGAGGTCAGGGGAGTGGCACAATGACCCAGTGTGTAGGTCACCGGGGCCCCGCAGCATGAGGTAGGCAGTGGACAATGAATTTGAGGTGGCAAAAACGGAGGGGAAAGGGGCCAAAAAGGAGTGGGGGACCCCAATGGGGCAACAGTGGTAGGTCCGGCAGCAGCCACAAAGGGCAGTGAGGGGGCAACAGGGCACAATGAAAAGTGTGTGGTCAGGCAGCAGCCACAGCAGCAGATGAGGTAGCGTGGCACAATGACAAGTGTGTAGGTCCGGCAGCAGCCACGCGCAGAGAGGTCAGACAGTGGCAAATGCATTTGGAGGTGGGAAAACAGGAGAGGCCCCAGAGTGGGACAATGACACGTTGGAGGTACGGCAGGCCACAGCAGCAGCATGAGGTCAGCAGTGGGACAAAGACCAGTGTGGGTCCCCGGGAGCAGCCCCAGCGCAGAATGAGGTCAGACAGTGGCACAATGAATTCTGGAGGTGGCCCAAAAAAACAGGAGTAGGCCCCAGGTGGGACAATGCCAGGTGTAGGTTACGGCAGCACCAGCGCAGATGAGGTCGAAAGTGGCACAATGCACAGTTGGAGGTCACGGCAGCAGCCACAGCAGCAGATGAGGCAGACAGTGGCACAAAGACAAAGTGTGGAGGGCACGGCAGCACGTGTATTTCAGTTTTTCTTGTTTTTTAAAATTTGCAAAAAAAAAAATAAATTTCTGGTTATTTTTTTTCAAGTGGGTGCGGTGACATTAATGAGCAAAAACATGGTTGCAATGAAACAAAGAGTGGAAAATTTAAAGGTGTCTGTAAACTTTCCGTACACACCGTATTGCAAAGTGACTTGTTTTTGCAAGATCTTTAACATAAAAAGCAATCCTTATAGTGAGACAACCCCTTTAAGTAATAAACCAGGCTATTGAATTACAAAGAGATGAAATAGAAGGCCTTAGTGTTGCTGTACAGACAACAGTTAGCTAAGAAGTAAATAAAACAATCAATGAACCCATGAATGCTCAGTTATATGAAATGGTCCAGGGAATGAGAGAATCTATCCAAGAATTACAGAAAGAAATGACCCAATTCTGAATATCATCAAATAAAGGAAACAGGTACACAATGAATAGTTGAACTGAGGTAACAAACTCAAGACAATGTTGGCGGTGTGGGAAGGTAGGCCACCTCGCTAGAGAATGTCAGACCTCTCAGTTTGGAGACCCACAACAATCACCATTAAACTAGCATTACCCGTGTCCGTTGGCTGAGGCATGCTGTCTTCAACTGCCATAAATCCTTAAAGAGCATGCAGTTTCCACTGCTAGTGATAAAGCGGGGATAGCTTCCAACTGTTGTAAGTTGCACACCTTCAATGTTTCGAGGGTTTGCACCATCTCCTTTGTCAAGCATGCATGAGCACAACAGAATATGCCTTATATAGGAAAGTATAACTAAATATTTAGCAAGAAATAAATACCACAAAATGATAAAAACTTTTCATTAGCAAGTAATAGTGACAATTAAAAACAGTATTAGACCATTAGTTATATAATATTATACTTATTATTAAAGGAACACAGAAAGATTTATCTCCTCGTTTAACCCTCTAGGTGAAAGGGTATCCAGTTTGGATGTAATAGACGTTTCTCATTACTTACATCCTGAAAAAATTCCACCTCCTCTAATATACACCATGTAAGTTCGCTAGTCATATGTCGGGCTTCATAGAAGTGACGGGCCACAGTGTTTTCCCCAAAGCGTTTTTTTCCGGAGGATCCTCCTCTACTAGAGTCAGTACTCTCATCACGCTTGGTCTTATCAGTGCGAAAGGCTGACCGATGTTCGTTGAGACGTAACTTAACTGGCTTACTGTTTGACCAACATAACCTTTGCCAGATGGACATTTTAACCCCTTCCCGACATACATAATAGCGGGAAGTGCATTCCCGCAAATAGATGTATGGTTACGTCCTGGAGATTGTGCGGCCTTACAAGCAAGCCCCGCATGATCGTGACATGGGACCAGCGGTATCTTAATGCTCCGGCCGCGGGATATTAACTCTTAACTATTGCAATCCATCATAGCTAAGGTACAGACAGGAGGAGTGAGCGCTGCTACTGGTCTCCTACCAGGCATCCCAGAAAGTGAAAGAAACACTTCCCGGGCTATCTGTGATGTCACCATGCCCGCAATGCATTCTGGGCATTGCCGGGCATGGTGATTGACAGTCCCCATGGAGACCAGTATAGAGCATTCCCTAATTGTATCAGGGATCTGAAGATCACTCATGAAAATCCCCTATGGGGAAAAGTGAAAAAAGTTTAAAAAAGTAAATAAAAAATGAAACACAAACATGACAAATAAAATAAAAACATGTTCACTGCCCTTTTTCCCTTTACAACCGGCAATCACCCCAAAAAGATCAAAAATAAATAAAGTATACATATTTGGTTTACTGCGTGTGTAACAACCTACCCTATAAATCTGTCATGTTAATTAACCCGCATAATGAGCGGCGTAAAAAAAAACATAGAATTGCTATTTTTGTTCATCCTGCAGCACCTAAAATGGAATAAAAAGTGATAAAAAAACTCCTATTAATGCCAAATGTCATACCAATTAAAAAATCGGTTCATCCCACAAAAAAAAACACATCCACAGCTATGTATATGGAAAAAAAAAGTTATGGCTATCAGAAGATGGCGATGCATAAATATTGTTTTACACAATAAAACCTTTTTTTAATGCACTTTAACATCACAAAACTATATAAACTGCGTATCGCCATAATCGTCTCGACCCAGGGAGTAAAGCTAACTTGCCACGTATACTGCATGGTGAGCACTGTTACAAATAAAAATCAATACTAGGATTGCAGTATTTTCTTCACCCTGCCTTCCAAAAAATGGATTTAAAACTGATTAAAAAGCCTTGTCCCCCTAAAAATGATATCAATAAAAACACAACTCATCCCAAAAGTCCTAACATGTTTCTATGTGCCTTCCACATCTTACTCAAGGGACAAATTTGAGATGAATAATAATCAATTCAATTAGTTCACATGTATAATTAGTAAGTAATATTGAACTAAGTAGTCACAATATAACGCAAAAAAAAATGCAACAATGGTGACAAGACTGAGGTAATGGGCGATTATGTCATATATTATCATTCAATCCACAGTCACATTGGTGGTCATAGGGGAATAATTATGGTAGCAAACAATTATTCCTACATACTAATCACTTGATCCATTAACTCACATTGGTGGTGACAGGGAAATAAGAATGGTGGGTCTTCCCAGAGCTCCAAAATATTTACCACCTAATACATAACATCACATTGGTGGTGGTAGGGGAATAAGTAAGATGACTCTTCCCAGAGCTCAAAACAAAAATGTAGGAACATATCTGACTAAAGGCTCCCAGAATAGGTAAGCCCATGGTAAGGCTTACCTTTACGGTGAAACAGAAGCGGACCACAGGTAACGTACCAAAGGAACAAGCAAGTTGATTACCCGGCTTCCATGATGACGCCACCACTCTAAAGAATCAGGCGCGCATTCTGCAAAACCGAACTTCCGATTTCAGCATCTGGACTGCGTGGGGGGATGGAGACATTTTCAGGGCAGTCACTGTAAACAGCTCCGGCTTGGTAGTCTGACAGCTTGAAGCTGAGCTAAGCTATACAAACTGATGTGCACGGGTTTGTACATAGCAGTTACGACCACTAATCCTGATATGAATGTGGCTGCCTAATAAAAAAGGAGCTGTACAACAACATTTTGGAATATATAGAAATAGAAAATAAGAAAAATAGAAAGAATATGCAAAGAAAGGAGAGAGAAATTTAAGGGGGACAAAAAGGAGACTATATTGAGGATGATAAATTTACATACCGTATATACTCGAGTATAAGCAGAGTTTTTCAGCACAAAAAATGTGCTGAAAAATCTCCCCTCGGCTTATACTCGAGTCACTGTCGGCGCTCGGGCGCTGCGATGGCCGTGCGCCGACAGGGACGCTTCAGTTATATGCGACTCCTCAGGGAGCGCATATAACTGAATGCCGAGTGAGCGCAAAGTGTCCGGGCGCTGCGCTGGCCCGGGCACTGTCCGCGATCCCTTCACCTATATGCGACTCCTCCGGAGCACATATAGGTGAAGGGATACCACTGCGAGGCACAGAGCAAGGGCTCCGTGCTCCGCAGCGGACTCCAGGCAGTCGCAGACTCGCGGCTGTCCGGAGTTTCCGGCACAGGCAGCGTGTGTCATCACGCTGCGTGCGCGGCCTGATGACGTCACCCGCCTGTGCCGAGAAGACCCGAGGAGCTCGCCCGGGAGACGAAGCAGGAGGGATCCAGGTAAGTGATTGGTTTTTTATTTTTTTAAACTGCCTATACCTGCCTACAGCTGCCTATACCTGCCCTATACCTGCCTACAGCTGGCCCTATACCTGCCCTATACCTGCCTACAGCTGCCTATACCTGCCCTATACCTGCCTACAGCTGCCTATACCTGCCCTATACATGCCTACAGCCGGCCCTATACCTGCCTACAGCCTGCCCTATACCTGTCTATGGGGCCATATACCTGCCTATTACCTGCCTATTGGGCCATATACCTGCCTATAATCTGCTTATGGGGGACATATAACTGCCTATTACATGCCTATGGGGCCATATACGTGCCTTTTGGGACATATACCTGCCTATACCTGCATATAGGGCCATATATCTGCCTATAATTGCCTATGGGGGACATTAAACTGCCTATGTAATTTTATTGGTATCCTTTTTTATTTTTAAAATTTACCAGTAGCCGCTGCATTTTTTACCCTAGGCTTATACTCGAGTCAATAAGTTTTCCCGTTTTTTGGGGCAAAAGTAGGTGCCTCGGCTTACACTCGGGTCGGCTTATACTCGAGTATATACGGTATAAGTCGAGACATAAGAAAGCATCAAGATTAGAGATGGGCGAATTGATTCTAACGAAATGGAATTCGTTTAGAATTTCAGGAAAACTTTGATTCTGAACGAAGTTAAAGTTTGTGGTGATTTGTTTTTGATTGATAAAATGGCTGCGAGCACATGGCGTTACATGGGGCAAAGAACTCTGGGAGGAAGAAGGGCATAGCCTGCATGACATGTGCAGAGAAGAAGCCAATCAGAGACCGGCGGGATTCTGTGACGTCACCGCACTATATAAGTCCGGGCACGACGCTGGCAGCTCATACCGCTCTCACTGTGCTGTGTAGGAAAGGTGCTGCCATCGCTGCTGCTTATGATATCTCATACTAAAGAACTCACTTTTATACAGCGATTTTTGGGGGGTGTCACAACTTGTCTCAGAGACTGCTTCTCTTACGTTCTAATTCTGATTTTGTGGGGTATTGGAAGTGAAGTCCAGTGTGCGTCCAATGCAACTGCATATACATTTTAATGCTATCTGCTCAGTTCTTGAGCACATTGAATATCCAAGGGTTATCTAAGCCTGTTCCTGTTGTATTCAGTTAAAGAAACAGCGTTTTTACAATCCAAATACCACTTAATTTTTGGTTGCTTATTTCTTTTGCGCAATTTAGATCCAGGGGTTAATTAAGCGTTGTTCTGCTGTTGTGGTCACTAAAAGAAACGTTCTTTATCACCGACAAAGAAGAAATTTAGCCTGTAGCATAATTCATATCCGATGGTTAATTACGAGGTTTTCTGTTGTGTTCCTTAAAATACACGCCGTTTTAACACGCTACAAAGCTGGTAATTGTTGGCAGCACATTTCTTTTGCGCAATTTACATCCAAGGGTTAACTAAGTATTTTTCTACAGTTGTAGTCAGTAAAAGAAACATTTTTCATCGCCAAAGAAGAAATTCTGTAGCATAATTCATATCCGAAGGTTAATTAAGCCTGTTTGTACTTTTATATTCAGTAAAATACACAGTGTTTTTACACGGCACATACAAGTACATTTTTCCTGCCCATTTGTGGAGCGCAATTTACATCCAAGGGTTACCCAAGCTTTTTAGTGGGTTCATTTGGAGTCAAATATAGGGTGTGTATTTATCATATACAGATATCTTCATCAAACAGAGTCTGTACATTTTAGAACAAACAGTATGTTAGACAGAGAGGTGGCAGGCTTTTCAACTGCGAATGGCAGTGGCACAAACATTCCTGGAGCAGGCCCAGGTCGCTGCACAGCAAGGGGACGTCGCAGCAGGGGTCACTCGGTGAGGCCAGAACTGCCGGTGTCATCAAGCGTCCGTGTGTTGTTCAGCAACCCAAAGGTTGTTGATTGGTTGTCTAGGTCATCCACTTCCTCCCAGATGACATATGACAACCCCAGCCAAGATTCGGTGGGAACGTCAGACATAACCCTTAGTTGGCATGGCCCGGGAGCGGGTCAGCGGCCCTCCCCAGTCCTCAACCCACCTCTGTCCCATCCAGTTCCCTCAGCCAGATATCTACTATGTGGTCTGGGCTCAGCGCCACTATACAGCGAGGATGAATAATTTGAGGAGGGCAGTCAGCAGCTACTTGCAGCGAAGAAATGGGGCCAATATCCCCTGCTTCTTGCAGTAGGCGGCAAAGTATAGATGTGGAGAGTGGCATGGGAGGTCATGTTTTGAGGGGTCAGCCTCTGCATACCAAGACCAGTGATGAGGACAGCAGTGAAGATGAAACACAAATAGATGATGATGTAGCCGACCGCACTTGGGAGCCGGGTGAAGCAAGGGCTTCATCATCGTCAGGAAAAGAGGGCGTCATTTGCGCGTCAGGCAGCGGCGCAGCCAGCAAGTGGGTTGTGTGGCCGTGAGTCAGCAGGGTAGCAGCAGTGTGAGGTCAGGAGCCAAGCGGCCATGGGGTAGAAAACCTGCTTCGCAGGTCCAAGAAAGTAGTGGCACAGGGGCTCAGCGAGGCAGCGGTGGTAGTAGTCACTCAGTGCGGAGCGTTGCCGGTAAAATCCGATACTCGGCGGTGTGGGGGAAATTCTTTGGGTAAGGGCACCGGAGGAAACCCAATAGGGGATATGTAGAACCCGTGGGCAGAAAGTGAAAGGGGGTTGGGCCCGGGGGAAAAGTTGGCACCCCCGGGCCCCCATCAACACATGCAGCGTCACCAACCGGGGGCCTGGGAGAAACGTGGGTCAGATGTGGTGGGGCCAAACCAAAACCCCCGCAGCAAAAAAACAAACAGCGCCCAGTGGCACTCAGGGCCAAATTTCAGCCAGTCAAGGTCCACCACCCCTGGGAGAAGGGGGGTTTTTTCTCTTTGCCCTCATCTCTCTTTCCCGATGACATCCCCCCATCCCGTTAGAAGACCCTGGAATATGGGCACCAAACGTATGTGTGGCCCCAACTTGGGCCCAGTTTTCAGTGGAGAACTGTCCTTCCCGGCCCGATTTTGGGATCAGAGCGGGTGTTCAGTGCGGCGGGGGGGCCCTGTTAACCCCCAAAGGGGAACCCCTTTTTTCCCCGGGGAAAGTGAAACCGGGCTGACCCTTTTTCAAGATGAAAACAAGCGGGAAGGGGCCCGGATTTCCACACAACCAAAGCCTTAGGCGTCAATTAAAATCGCCATGAAGCCTCACCCCAAAATTTGAGGAAAAGAGTCTGGATTCAAACTACCCGCCCGCCACTATTTTGATGCCGCCACCCCCCTGATGCCAACATCTGCCCCGACAAATTTCTCCTTTTGCCACCAACCATCTTTACCAGGGGAAATGGTATTTCCCCCCCCCTCCCACTCTGTCATTGGGCCACTCCCCTGACCCCATTTCTGCTGCTGCCTTTACCTACACCCCTCTGTCATTGTGGGCCCTCCTGTGGCCTAAACCCGTTTTTTTCCCCCTCCAAAAATTTAATTTTGCCCCTCTCTGAAATCATGTGGCTGTGCCCTTTCCCCACACTGTGTCCCCTGGGTTTGCCATTGAGCCCCAGCTTGTTTTTTTTCCCGTGTCACTACCATGACTTTTTCAGGGTTTCATTCCCCCTTGAGTTTTTTTGGGCAGTTTTGGGGCTTTAAATGCCCAGGGAATTTTATAGTTTAAGGATTCAAAAAGGGGGCGGCAGTCATGTGCGTGTCATACTAAAACACAACATTGTATGAGGACCAAACCAAGCTCCCTCTGCATATTTAAGCATGGCACAACGTTCTACAGCACACTACAGGCTCTGTGCAGCCAGGAAATAGCTGCTTTTTAACGCGATTCATCCCGAAGAAATTCGGACCGAAACAAATTTTGCCGGAAAATTCGGCGAAGTCGGCGAGTCGAATTTTTGAGAAATTCGCCCATCTCTAATCAAGATATATTTGTGAAAATGTATTGGCCAACTAAATATGAGGACCAAGACAAAATATGTACATAATGACCCCATCAAGTCACAATCATATGAATTAGCCATAAGTTGTGGTGCCACAAACAATTAAATAACTAAGGAAGCTAGATAGAAAAATAACATATGAATGGGGATACCAGCAATCTATTACCAGGGTAGAGAAAATCACATGAAACAGCAGAAATTGAGCAGATCTTTAAAGAGATATTCCCATTTCATCTTTAGCTTTAAACATGTAGGTAAATATATAAAAAAAAAAAGACTATTGCCAAATACATTGCTTTTCTGATTTTTCTTCACTTCAGAGTTAGAAGCAGATCTGATCTCCTACTTTTGCAAACAAGTTTCCTTATTTACTGACCTCCTCTCTCTGCTCTTACAGGCTGAAGCTGTGGTCAGGATGGTAAAATCACTCCCTGCTGTTTTTATCTTGAAAGACTAGAGATCATTTACATTACTTACTGTAACGCTTTAGAGCTCTGGAGCTTTGTGCAGAGCTGATATGCCAATCACTGCAGTAGAACCATCTACAGCCTGACCAGGAAGAGTGAATGTGAGCTCTTATAGTGAGTCTGACCATTTTAATAGTCATCAATCTAAAGCTTTTAAGATCTCCACCATATATCATACTGATGTTGATAATATCGCTCATCCCTAATTATTATTAGTGAGGTATTCAACAAACACTTTAAATTTCTGTGGAGTGCCAGTCCAGAGAACCATGATATCATCAATATGGAGTGTTCATAATAATAGGTCATCAATACCAAAGGTATTGGTCTCATTGAATACAAGATTATCCTTCCACCAGCCCAGGAACTGTTTAGCATATGTTGGCCTGCATGGAGGTCCCTCTGAGATGGTGGTATATCCTGTTATCAAACATTGGAACAAATTTCAACAACTGAAGGTCAAACGTACTGTGAGCATTGGAAAGACAGCCTCTTGTATTTAGGTAAGACTCTGTAGCTCTGATGAATATGGGATAGAAGAATATAAGGCTTCAACATCCACAAAATAGCAGGATTGTGGAACTGATATGCATTCTAATTATGGAGCAAATCTATTCACAGTTCACAGGTGTATGAGAGAAGGGCCACAACAAACAGTATCAATATTTTGTCGATATCTATTTCTTATCTATTTCTTCATGAAGTCACAAACTACTCACCTCCAACACAATGGGCCTACCCCCGCAAAGTGTTGGTGCCCTTGTGGCCCTTTGGCAGGCAATAGAAGGTCGATAATTGTGGAGTAGATGGTAAAAGAAAACTTAATTCGTTATAATTAATCTAGCCATAACTAACAGAATTGGCCTTCAATTGGATAACTTAAAGCTCTACAAAATATTCTCCAGTAGGGTTCTTGTTAAGAGTTTCATAACTACTGGGATCCTGTAAAATGTGCAAACACATATCCCGATAAATATCTGTATATAAGATCACTACATTGCCACCTTTATCACATTGGTTTATGATGGTATTCTTATCATTTGCCAACAACTTAAAGGAGTTGTCTCATCACAAGCTTTCAGTCTGATTCAAAGGCAAAGGAGCAAAGGATTTTTGAATTGAGGGGCGTGCTTCTTGTCTGCCTCTTCTCCTCCCTCTTCCCCCCTCCCCTCAGCACACAGAAAGCTCTCCTCTGTAACTTCTATACAGCAGGGGTTTGCTGCCAGGGTTAACCCTGTGTGTGCCTGCCTAGGTCTGCTGCAGGCTCTTGCTGCTAGATCAGCTGTATTGTCAGCTCTACGGAGACAGCAGAGTGTTCCTATACCCCCTGCTGTAGCATACAAATCTCCATATCTCCAGCAACAAACAAATCCTGTCAGAACAGACACAGGGCAGCTGTGAAGTGTTACTATACTCAGGATGTGTCACTAATACAGCAGAGCATGAAGCGTTCACATGCCTCCTGATCTGTTCTATTAGTATAGTCACAGCTCCACAGACACATCATGATTATAGTAACACACAGGGTCACTGCTGTCACATCTATTGATCAGCCTCACATCTGCTCTCTTCAATCTGTGTAGAGAACAGGAGGAAGCAGGCACACACAGGGTTAATCCAGGCAGCACAGCTACACAGACACAGAAGCCAGAGCCCTCACCCTCCCTCCACTACAGAAGCATTCTGTGCCGGAGGGGCTCTCTGCTCCGACCTGTATTCTGAAGGTGATGAGTCATCAGACCTGACAGCCAGTGAGATAAAGATCAACAGGTCAGCTGCTATAGAGATTTGAGAAGCTGATGTATTACTACTAACAGGGATAACTCAAAATCAGTATGACATTTGTAGTGAACATATTTTGCAAAGCTGCTTGTTTTTTAAAGATCTTTTAATTAAAACCCAATCATTGTAGCGAGACAACCCCTTTAATTGCTTGATATTTATCTTTGCTACATTTCCATCTAACACTTCTGGTATCTAAGTCTCCAGTTCCAATAAATTGTGTACCACTTCACAATTGTGTCCCACTTGTTGTTGATTCTTCACAAAAAAAATTAAATTTTGTATCTTTATGTTTGAAGCCTGAAATGTGGCAAAAGGTTGAAAAGTTCAAGGGGCCGAATACTTTTGCAAGGCACTGTATGTCTAAAAAAACTAGGGCTAATTGTGTGCTTAGTATAAATCTAATACTGAATTACAATTGAAGGTGACATTGACTGAGCACTCTATATTTCCCTGATGCTGAATTTCAAGTGTACTAACAAAAACTGAATGCACTATATTGGTATACTTATATCTGGAGTTTTCCAGCATAATAGTTCACCACATATGACGCCTGACTAAAAGCATAGACAAAGCTCCCCTAATCTGTTTCACTGCTGAAGTGGCGTCTTCAGGGCGTAAAGGAGCTGCAGTATTTCTATATAGTAAATTTAGCTTTTGTTAGCACAATCGAAATCCAGCATCCGGGAAACATAAAGTGCTCAGTCAGTCTCAGCTTCAATTATAATTCAGTACTAGATTAGTACTGAGCACACAATAAGCCCTAGATGTATCAGGTCCAATATTATTAGTGGTTAGTAATTTTTGTTAGTTTCAGGGTGTTAGTTGGGAAATTATTGGTAATTTTGTTGCAATTTGAGTACATCCTCTGATAAATCACTCAGCAAACTTACCACTGCTAAGATGTCCTGGGGTGCCCCTAGCTCAAGACACTATTTTTTGTCCTACATTTAAAGTGTTTGTATCAGTGTACTGTAACTTTTAGGCAAAGAGGTACAAGTATTTAGCCCAACTGAAAATGTGGAAGTTTAGAAGTGGGGACAAATTAAAGTCTCTTTTGAAAGACAGAAATGTCATGGATACTAAGACACTTAGATAAGTTAATGACATTATCTGATGTCACTCTCATAAGAGGTAATGGTAGTAAATTTGCACATTTTTACATTCGGGGTAGGATTCCTGTTTCTTAATGGGTAATTCACAGTTTAATCCTCTCCATTTTAATTCCCCTTTAACACCTTTGAAAGAAGTGTACTTGTCATTGTAAGATAAATTAGTCTCTGTAGATGAGAAGTCAGTGTCTTCAATAACAGTCTTGTCTTCAATAAAAATATATGCCCTATTACCCCTAAAATCTGTCAGGTTCCTTGTAAATTACTTGTGCTTTCTTTCTTTAAAGGAGTTGTCTCACCATGCTGCTTTACAGAGCCACAGTCAGCTTCAGGCTAACTCTTCCTGGTCAGGCTGTGGGTGGGTCTATAACAGTAATTATCATATCTACTCTGCTATTCCTAGCTGATCCTGTTACAATGAAATGAATGCTGGAACAGTGATGAAAGTACCGCCATAGCAGTCGTAGAGGCTGCTAAGGAGCCCGCCGTCACAATGGGCCTGGCCATCGCATCCTGCCTGAACGCTCGGGACACAGGGAAAATGCCCGTGCAGTCCACTTCTTTACTTGAAGCAGCTGGCCTGCCACTCCTCACGACAGGGGAACAAAGAGAAAGGTGAGTTTATTTTTTTTTTCTTTAAGTAATGAGGCCCTACCTACCTATATATGTACAAAGAGAAAAGGCTCACTCATATATGGCTTCTTAATCCTTGGTATCCAGACAAACCCTTGAAACGCAGGAATCCTACAGACGGCTTTGCAGTATTGAGTGCTTCATAGTTACATAGTTTGTAAGGCCGACAAAAGACAGAAGTTCATTTGGTTCAGCTTATTATCCTATAGTGTTAATCCAGAGGAAGGCAAAAACTCGAATGAGGTAGAAGGCAATTGTCCTCATTTTAGGGAAAAATTCCTTCCCGATTTCAACCTGGCAATCAGAATAAATCCCTGGATCAACGACCCTCCTCCAGAATCCTAGTCACTACAGCTTGTTATATAATGACACTCTAGAAATGCATCCAGACCCTTTTAGAACTCTGTTAGTGAATTTACCATGACAAGTTCCACTGGCAGAGAGTTCCACAGTCTCTCTGCTCTGACAGTAAAGAATCCCTTTCTATGGTTATGTAGAATTTTTTTTTCCTCTTGGCGTAGAGGATGCCCCCTTATAGATACAATCATGGGTATAAAAAGATCTTGGGAGAGATCTCTATACTGACTGTTGATATATTTATACACATTATGTCCCCCCCAAGACCTTCTTTTCACTAAACTAAATAACCGTAATCATGATAATCTATCTGGGTAATGCAATCCACCCAGTCCTTTTAGGGCTTGTCCCCATGGCAAGGGTTTTCAGTCAGATTTACAGATGGTTTTTGGATTTGAAAACTGTCTGTAAACTGACTGTCAACTTTTTACATTGATTTAAATAGAAACTCTGTGCAAAAGTCCACAGTGCGCAGATTTTTCGCCGGACCTTTTTTTAAACTGCTGGCGTTCCTAAAAACTTAGACTAGGTTCATTATTCCGCCTGGTTTTCGGGTAGAATATGTGAGTGTGAAGCGGGGCAGCTTGAATCCGCAAACTGCGGACAAAAATCACCCGCCTGCATGCCAAAAAAGACAAAATCCCACTGGTGTTTTGTCTGTGTCGTCTAAACGCACTCTTACTATTTTTGTTGCCCGCCTTTGAACTTGTTCAAGCTCTACAATGTCTTTCTTGTTCACTGGTGCCCAAAACTGTACGCAATATTCCATGTGTGGTCTAACCAGTGACTTGTATAATGGGAGAATAATGTTCTCATCATGTGCTTCTATGCCCCTTTTAATACATCCCATGATCCTATTTGCCTTGGTAGCTGATGCCTGACACTGGCTGCTACTATTAAGTTTACTGTCCACCAAGATTCCCAAGTCCTTCTTCATGTAACTTTTACCCATTGTTTTTCCATTTAACAGTCATCATGGAATGGATTTTTCTTTCCCATGTGCATAATCTTGTATTTACTAAACATATCAGAGCAGGACCAATCAGGTTTTCTCTTCTTTTTTTTAAACACGCAGTTCATTCAGCATTATAGGTACTTCACAGCAAAGCTTTTTTAAAAAATACTTGCAATTAATGTCCTTAGTAGTGTTGCCTTTTTCTTTTTATCTGTGCTAAACATGTAACCAGTCCTTTCCACGGCTTGTAGCAAGGAGATTTGCATACTTACAGGCGTGTGCACACCTGTGCACAACATTTCAGGGGCACCTCATCCCCTTTGTCAAGGAAAGAACTTTTGTAGGTCGAGAGAGCCTGCCTGTCTTAAGTGGAAATAGCTCAACAATGGAACTTAGGCCTCTGCCTCTACAGTGGCAGCAGGGAGCACCTGCTGAAGGACTACCTGGCCTTTCTGGGAAACTCCAGAGCCTAGAGTTCGTAGAAGCAACCCTGGGTGATGACACTTTCTCTCAACATGTGACCATGCCGGTCACTCTGGTCCTTCTATCTGGCTCCAGTCTTCAGGTTGTAGTTTTTTTTTATTCTGGCTCTGTGGGCAACTTTATTCATCCTACACTAGTAGGCAAGCATAACTTGACTGTAAATTTAAACCAACCCCCCTTTCCACTCTTCTGTGAGGGGGAGATCCCGTCTTTTACATTGGGAACGACTTAAACTCTCACTATTTGTGTGAGAGTTTTCCACCACGAATTGATCTCCTTCCTTGTGCTACCCTGTTTTTCCAGTGCTGTCTTCCTGGATCTCCTCTGGCTGCAAACTCGCAGCCCAGGGATTGATCGGAAAAAGCGAATAACGGGGTTGGGGGTGATCATACTTTTTCCCCCTGCCTTTTTGGTTCCTCATCCACCTTGCACCTTGTTTAGTTGCAGCCTATCAAGCATGCTCCTCTAGGAATCTCTGTGCACTATTGTGACTTCATGGACGTCTTTTGTAAGAAACAGGCAGAGACTCTTTCCCCCTAATTGGTCATATGACGTTCCAATTCCTACTCACGGCAGGTTGTACCCTCTGTCCTGGCCCAAAACAGATGCTAGGTCAGCCTACATCAAGGAGAACCATGAGGAGGGGTTTACAAGCAAGTCATCCTCCCCTGCATGAGCAGGATTCTTCTTTGTTGAGAAAAAGAACGGTTATTTGGTCTTCTGCATCGATTACAGGAGTCTCAATAAGATAACTATAAAGAACCATTAACTGCTACCACTGATATCGGAGCCTTTTGACAGGATCCAAGGTCCTAGAGTCTTCACTAAGTTGGATCTCCGAGGAGCCTATAATCTCATCCACATTTGACAAAGGGTTGAGTGGAAGACTGCTTTCAATACCCGAGAGGGCCACTTAGAAAATCTTGTGATGACCTTGTAACATCCCTGCAGTCTTTCAGAAATTTATAAATGACATTTGTTGAGATCTACTGTATGACTGTCCTTGTCTACCTGGATGATATTCTAATATTCTCTCCATATTTCGGGTTACACAATGTCCATGTTTGCTGGGTCCTAGCTCACCCCTGTGAGAATTGCCTTTATGACAAGCTTGAAATGTGTCTCTTTCAGTGCTCCAACTTTCCATTCTTAGGTTACATCATCTCAGTCTAACGACTCCAAATGGACCCTGATAAAATGGCAGCCCTGCTAGACTGGCCCCATCCAGTTAGGCTCTGAGCGATCCAGTGCTTCATTGGCTTTGCGAACTACTACCGGCAATTCATTTCGCACCTCTCCATCTTGGGAGCGCCCAAAGTTTCATAACCAAGAAGGAAGGTAACCCTCAGTTGTGGACTTTTGAAGCAGAGAAAGCCTTCTTACAGCTGAAGTCTGTGTTTGCCTCGGCCACAGTGCTCCACTGCCTAGACCCAGAAAAGCCCTTCTACCTTGAAGTTGATGCCTCGTTGGTTGGGGACAGATTTCATACCTGCAGTTTCTTCTCAAGGACCTTCTCTCTTGCTGAGAGAAATTACTAATGAGTTGCTGGCCATCAAGTTGGCAACATATCCTGGAAGGTGCAGTGCTCTGTAATGATTTATATCGATTATGAGAATCTTGTGTATCTCCCAACCACTCAGCGCCTAAACCCTTGCCAAGCCCAATGGTCCTTGTTCTTTTCCCACTTCAACTTCTGCCTTTACTTTTAACCAGAAACCAAGAATGTTAAAGCAAACACACTCTGCTTTAACAGGCCTCATACTTCTCTGATTCTGTATCAAATTCATATCCTATAATACCCCTGGGACGCCTCATCACTGCCGCACCCAAAAAGTTGCGTGAAAGTCCCCCGGGAAGACATACATGTACCCTGCATTAATGAAACGGATTTTGTCCTGGGGCCATGCCTCCTGTATCGCCAGGCACTCGGGTGTCTGCAAATCTCTTCTGGCACTACTAGTGCAGGTTGCTTGTCCTAATTGTGCTTGTCGACAGAAATGAAATATGATGGGCACCAAAATAAATAATTAAACTGATGCTGCCACTATATCAAAAACCATATCGTCAAAAAAAAAAAAAAGGACACAGAAATTGGCGCACCACTATAATTAATGAAAATATAACATCATATTTGTGTAACTGCTTTTTAATTGTTTTTATTTTTTGTTTTTCTGGTGTTTTTTTGTCCCTAATTCATGTTTATATGTTCATTGATTATGGTTGTGTGCCAATTTCTGTGTACTCTTTTCGCTGGTTTGCTTCTACTAGCTGCACTTGTAACAAGAGCTCAAATCTGAAGCCCACTTGTCATCTGCAGCCTCTACCTTGTGTCTGAAACACATATTGCCTTGGACTTTGTTACCGATCTACTGTCCTTCTCGATTTGCTCTGTGATCTGGGTCATTGTAGATCACTTTTTGAAGATGACGCACTTACTGGTCTTCCGTCGTTAGACGGTTGGCTCCGTCTTTCTTCCTAACATCTTTTGGTTGCATGAGATGCTGAATAATCTGGTCTCTGACAAAGGGATGCAGTTTACCTCCTGATTCTGGTGTGCCCTCTGTTCCAAGCTCCAAATCAAGTTTGACCTGTCTTTGGCATTTCACACCCTGACTAATGGCCAAGTGGAACCAGTGAACCAAATTCTGGGAGGCTTTCTTCCTTACTTTGTGTCTGCACGGCAAGATTGATGGGTGGACTTTCTGCCCTGGGCAGAATTTGCTTAAAACAATCATTCCAGCAAGTCCTCAAGGGATACCTCCCTCCACATCATCTTCGGCTAGCATCCCTAGCTCCCTCTTCCTCTTTCAGATACCACTGATGTTTTGGCAGTTAATGCTCAACTGTGTGACTTCCAGCTTATATGGCAACAAGCCCGCCAAAGTCTTCAGCAGGCCTTTGCCTGGATCAAAAAGCAAGCCGACAAGAAGTGCTGTCCTCTGCCTGTGTTCCATCCCGGAGACAAGAAATATATGCCTGGCTCCTCGTTACCTTGGAGTCTTCTCCATCCTCCAACAATGAAATCTGTTGTCTTGCAAGCTCTGCCTCCCTCCATCACTCTGCATTCCCAGTGCCTTTCACGTGACTCTTCTCAAACCTCTAGACCTCAGCGATTACTCCATCCAATGTCTCTACAGCTGAAGACACTTATAAAGTCCAAGAGATCCTGGATATGAGGCGCTCCAGAGAAAGATCTACTAGCTAATAGATTGGAAGGGTTATAGTCCTGAGTAGAGGTCCTGAGAGTTGGTCTTTGCTACTGCCTGCTCAATTACTCACCTGTCCCTGCTTCATGTGCAGCCTGGCTATCCTACTTGCCAACATCTTTCTCCACTGGCTGCTGCTGCTTCTGCCATGCCTCTCGTTCTGGCCACTAGGGTACATGTGCACACTGTCTGGGATTTAAAGGGCCAGCATGCACCAATACAACTGCCTACCTAAATAGGGCCTATCTAGCTACCTGGGGCTTGCCCATTTGCCTACCTACCTAGGGTCTTGCCTACCTACCAGGTAATATAATTGTCAGGGGAGCAGCCCATAGTTGTAGCATTATCTCCAGGGGGTTAGTTCTCTTCCCACCCTCCAACCTCTTAGGATACTAGGCCTCTAAGCTATGGCTTCTACCTGCTCTCCCACCCCTGTACAGAGGAGGGAATAGGTAAAGAGATTGAGGATTCTAAGATATTTGTGTGTAATTTCTGCAGGGATGAGTTGTGGCCGGGACAAGTCATCACGGTGGTGTGGAACTAATGCAGAAGAAAAGGAAATAAGAACAACTCGAGAACTTGTAGCATGGAGGTGCAGGAACATAAGGCAGCTAGATGGGTAACAGTAAGAAAGAAGGGCAGAGGGAAGAGTGTCAGGGAGGCTAGTCCTAAACTGGTACACCCCAACAAATTTGCAAGATTGGCGGATGAGGGGGATGTCGGTTCAGAAATAGCATTGCTGCAGCAAGACACTACCCCTGTCTGCTCCAGTAAGATGGGGAATAGGAGTGCAGGTCAGGCTAGACAGGTGCTAGTAGTTGGGCACTCAATTATTAGGGGCACAGACAGGGCAATCTGCCACAAAGACCGGGATCGTCGAACAGTGTGTTGTTTACCTGGGGCCCGGGTTCGACATATCGCGGATCGGGTTGACAGATTGCTGGGTGGGGCTGGTGAGAATCCAGCTGTCATGGTCCACATTGGCACCAATGACAAAGTTAGAGGTAGGTGGAGTGTCCTTAAAACGATTTCAGGGACTTAGGCCAAAAGCTCAGGGCAAGGACCTCCAAGGTAATATTTTCAGAAATATTACCTGTTCCACGAGCCACACCAGAGAGGCAGCGGGAGATTAGAGAAGTGAATAAGTGGCTCAAAAATTGGTGTAGGAAAGAGGGATTTGGGTTTTTGGAGAACTGGGCTGACTTCTGTCTTGGCTACAGACTCTATGCTAGGGATGGGCTGCACCTAAAAGGGGAGGGTGCAGCTGTATTGGGGGACAAAATGGCCAGGAAGTTGGAGGAATATTTAAACTAGGGACTGGGGGGGAGGGTAACTACACATATAGCATGCAAGATAGTGAAGATAGAGAGCTGGGAATTAGTAATAAAACAGGGGGTGGAGTGGAGGGAGGGGGTGTAGCAATAGATAAAAAGATCAGGGAGAAAGGAATAAAAACTGAAAAATCTATAAATTGCATGCTGACCAATGCCAGGAGTCTGACCAACAAAATTAATGAATTAGAAGTATTAATAGCTGAAGAAAAATATGACATAGTGGGGATAACTGAGACATGGCTGGACGAGAGCTACGACTGGCGGTTAACTTGCGGGTTACAGTCTATTAGAAAGGATCGTAAAGACCGGAAAGGGGATGGTGTCTGTCTCTATGTAAAATCATGTCTGAAGCCAACATGCGGGAGATATAGGTACAGGTAATGAAACATGTGGAATCATTATGGTAAATATCATGGGGGTAACAATAACAATATAATACTAATAGGGGTCTGCTATAGGCCCCCCAAATATAACAGAACCCATGGAAGATGTACTCCTCAGGCAAATAGATGAGGCGGCTAATCAGAATGAGGTTATTATTATGGGCGACTTTAACTATCCAGACATCAATTGGGAATTGAAGCTTGTAGCTCTCATAAGGAAAACAGGTTTTTTGTCAATAAACTAATGATATTACCTTGCAAAAGTGCAGGAACCGACTGAGGAAAATTTG